>PVHP010006396.1:0-60767 GCA_004024765.1 Zapus hudsonius | reverse complement strand
CCTCTGCCACAGCACTGCAAACAGCGGCAGGAAGGTGTGCCAAATACTGGCAAGGGGAAGCTGGCTTATAACCCCATAAGCCTGCCCCCAAAAACACAGCTTCATCGAGGTTGTAAAACCCAAACTGCCATCAGCTGAGGATCAATCTATCAGAACACATTCAATTGTTTGTGGGGGACACCTGTATCAAACCATGACAAGTATCAAAACAGGAATGGATATCCAGTGGAGGGGGAAGGGGAGGGCAGCGGGGAATTGGGGATAACAACTCATTGTTTGCCCACTAAATGTTGTAACTCATTATGGACAATAAATTATTAAAAAAAAAAAAAGGAATGGAATGCATGTAACCAATAGGGCCACCAACCTCTGGACTGCTACTTGAGAAGCAAAATCCCCACCACCCCTGCCCCCTGGTGTTTTGAATGCCTGGTCCACAGCTGCTGGCCACTTGGGAGGTGGATGCTGGAGGAGATGTTTCTGGAGTTGGGCTTTAGGATATTATAACCTAGCTTCCCCTTTGCCAGAGTTCAGCTCAACTCACTCTTGTGATGCCTGTTTTGATAGAAGGTGATGTCCAGCTTCTGTGCTATCTTTCTCCTGTCATCATGAAGCTTCCCCTGGAGACTGTAAGCCAGGATAAAGCCTTTCCTCCCATCACATGCTGCTGGTCTTGTGTTTTGTTCCAGCATTGAGAAGGTAGCTGCAGCAAGAGGCACTATGGACAAATGCTGACGCCACATTCTGATGAACTTTAAGTAAGACCTCTTCTAGGAAACTAGTTTTCCATTACATAGCTGTCAGTGAGTGAGTCAGTCAAGGCACCACTGATCTGGACTTAGCCTCTTTTCTTGTGCCTCATTGAGTCAGGAATATCTAACCACACTCTTGTAAAAGGGCAAGGACTATGATGGACATGGTGGCACACACCTACAACTCCATCACTGGAGAAGCTGAAGCAGGAGGATCACAAGTGTCAAGTTACACAATGAGACCATGTATCAAAGATACTTAAAATGGCCTTGGGGATAGCTTATTGGTAGAACACTGATTAGGCATGTGTGAGCCCTTGGGTTCAATCCCTAGTGTCACAACAACAAGAAAGGACTGTGGACTACCTTGGTCAGCAGCACGTTCCTTAGTGGCAGACCTGTCATGAAACTTTGCCATATGTTTCTGGTAGCTTGCTAGAGGACTGGTTCAACTGACTACAGCGTGGGGCCTCTTTGTTTTAGCAGGCTTAGCTATACACTGATTGCTAGAAAGAAATGCCATCTCCCACATATCCATGTTGGGCAAAGAATCTCCCATAGGTGGGATCCTTTCTCCCTGCATCTCTCTGAGCACCACATGTATTTTCAGCATTTGGCTCAGCCTGGAGTGTACAGCCAGTCATGACAGAATTAAAGTGTGCAATAAGAGTAAAGGGGTATAGTTCAGTGGTTGTATTTGTCAGGGTTTTCTAGAGGAACAGAACCAATAGAAAGAATAGATGTTGCAAGGAGGAGTAATTCAATTGGCTTTCAGGACGCAGGGTGCTCAGTCCGACAATGGCTATGGGCAGACAGGAGAGTTCGAAAACTTGGCATCTGCTCAGTCCATGAGGCTGGATGCCTCAGCAGTCCCCACGTGGCTCTGAAGGATGGGACTTCACGTTGGAAGGCTGGCAAAGCTGGGTTCCGATGTCCAGGAAGAACGGCAGTAAGAGGATGCACAAACACGCAAGAAGCCCAGGCAGCCAGGCAAAAGACCCTGTGATCTATGGAGCTTCTTCCTATATCGTCCACTCCTGGAAAGGCTGCCCACACTGCGGGAAGCACTTCCTGCCTCTATCAATGCTTCCTGGAAACACACTCATAGACCTACCCAACAGGTGTGTCTGTTCCTTCCTAGTCGGATCAAGTCAACAACAGCATTTAACTGTCACAGTGGTTGAGGGCTTGCTCAGCATGTACAAGGTTTCCTAACCACTTACAATAGTATTCATCCCAACCATGAGTAAGTGAGCAAGTTAGATTCTGTCCAAAAGGGTCACTTGGTTTCAGTGAAGGATTTTTGCAAGACACCAGCTTGGGTGTGCTAAAGGGGAAGTTAGTTTGTCCCTGAGGGAGAGGATGCAGCAGGACCTTTAGTGGGTCAGTTGCTGTGCGATTGGAGTGACATGAAACATTTCCCATACTTTGGCTAATATCGAAGCAGGAATTTGGAGAAAACCTCAACTGCTTTTTCCTACCAAGTATTCAAGGTGTGTGTGTGGGGGGGGGGATTAAGATATGGATGGATAAAAATGAGGAAGGAGCCCTGCATGGACCATGAATAACAGTGCACCATGAAAAAAAGAAAAGGGTTCTTCAGACTTCTGCACACCAGAGTCAAGAGTTGGGATATGTGAAGGAATACTGAGGGGTCTCCAGCCAGGACTGCTATGGTGAGACCTGTGTCCTAGAAACTTGGATTGTGCCTGGTGTCTGCTGGGTGGTAAAGGGAAAAAGGCCAGCCTAGGGCTGGGTGGCCAGAACAGGCATGTTAAAGTTTTTGTTACTGTGACAAAAAACCCTACTGAAAGAATTTATTATGGCTCATGGTTTCAGCCCATAGTCAGCTGGCTCCATTGTTTCTAAGCTGCCATTATTGTAGTGGAAGGACATGGCAGAGCAAAAGAAATTGTTCACCTGATAGAAAACACAAAGATAAGGGAAGAGCGAGAGAGAGAAAGAGAGAGTGAAAACAAGAACTAAGTCCATTTTCCTAGGACACAGTCTCAGTGAGATCCATCTAAGCTGCATTTCCTAATTTCTACCACCTTCCAACAATGCCATCATATTACGAACTCAGGAAGAAATTAATCTGTTGACTAAGTAAGAGCCCTCATGATCCAATCACTTCCCAGAAGTCTCACTTTTGAACACTGCTGCATTGGGAACCAAGCCTTCAACTCATAGGTCTTTTGAGGGACATTTGATGTCTAGACTATAACAGCAAATGAGTCCTGGACATCGTCATTCTCCCAGTATAAGCCATGGGTGTCAGAGGGCCACAGCATTAGATTTGGGCCCTAGCAGATAGCCTCTCCCCTCTGGATGGCTGGAGCCCTTTCATCCAGCAGGAATAAGCTCTAGGTCATTAGGCCTTGGGCCATGGGAAGCAGGTGCGGTCCCCCCCCACTCCGAGACATCTCAGGTCTCCCTCTCTCTCTCTCTCTCTCTCTCTCTCTCTCTCTCTCTCTTTTAGGTTTGCTGTTTTGGAAACAAAACTGAACAAATGCCCAAAACAGCATTATCAAGACCACCCTGTATCTTAAATCTTTATGCTTGTCTAATTATCACACACACACACACACACACACACACACACACACACACACACACAGAGTATAATGTGGTTGTTCTGTTCTCAAGATAATTACAGGAATCAGAAAGGACATCCATTCTCAGGGACGGATGTGGTTTGAGAAGGGACGTGCTGGTAACGATGGATGGCCCCTGAATGCATCGGCTCTTAATCTTGCCAGAGAAATTGTCATTCCTGAGTATAAACTGCCCACAAAGATAGCATCCGAAGTCTATGCTTAAAGCTTTTCAGAAATGTAAGGTTCAGGCCAGACTTCCATGCCCTGGAAGGTTGATCAGGTCTGACCTTGTGTGAATAGGGAAGGTAACCTCCATCAGGCCCTTAATCCTAAAGCCAGGGCTGTAGACCTGACCATAGGTTTCCAAAGCTGGTGTGGAGCTGTCCATATGGCCCAGGGGTATGACTCAGGGGTCAGGAGGGGCCACCATTCATCTTGGAAGGTGACCTGAGATTTAAGGGCTTAGTCTCTATGTGAGGTTTGGGACAGTGGGGACTCTCTGTTCACTCCAGTTCTTCCTCCCCAGACCAGATGCAAAAGAAGGTGGGGTAGAGGGGAAGGTGGAGCCTTAGGGTCTTGTGATCTGGGTCTAAGCTGTGCCCCCTCCCAGCCTAAGAGCCAGGCCCAATCACCCAAACAGGAGACAGACAGAGCTTCACAGCCACTAAGAATTAAAATCTATCGATTTTCCCCATTAGCCAGAGAACGCCATCAGAGTGCATTAAAACCAGGCGAAGCGAAGCTTCGTGAATAATTAATATCTGCAAATGACAACCCCATGGGGCCTGGGGAGAGGGAAGGGGCACCCAGAGGCCAGAGCTACCCTGACCCTTTCTGACCCTCATCTCAGGGACCATTTCATGGGCCACCCTTTTCTCCATCCTGCCTCCCTGTCCTTTCAAAGAAACAACCAGTTACATCTGCACAAGATGCTGACCCTGGAGCAAGGGGTGGGGAGCCCTGAGTGTCATTTCAGAGCCTCAAGGGAGTTGCCACCCCCTATCTGAGCTCATTTTCTTCCTCTGTGCTGGGCAGGGACTGGACAAACTGGCTGCTAGCTACATCTGCCATGATTCTAGATAGAAAGAGGGGTCCGAAGCCATATAGCAAATCTTCAGCAGAGCTTGTCTGAGAGCTCAAGGCCACTGGCTCATCCCTCAGCCCAGTCTATGGGGCCTCTTTTGAATAAGAAAGGAAGGAAGGAAGACAGAAAGAGAGAGGGAAGGGAAAGAAAGGAAAGGAAAAGAAGGAAGGAAAGAAGAAAGGAAGAAAAAGAAGAAGCAAGCAAGCAAGCAAGAAAGAAGCACCCCTCTGAGTAGACCAATTTAGAAAGGGTGTACCTTCAAGTGAACTAGAGGACAGCAGGCCCTCCACCGACAGAGGAGGCATGGGGACACACACCTGTGATCTCAGCATTATGGAAGCTGAGGCAGGAGGATCTTGAGTTCAAGGCCAGCCTAGGTGAAACAATGAGACCTTTTAGGCACACTATTTAGAAAAAGACAAACTCCTATGCAGCTATAGTACAAAGGTGGTATTTGGTAGAGCTGAAAGTCAGCCCTGAGCTGCTGGCTCGCGGCCAGCACATCCTTGTCCACTGAGCACAGCTGAACAATCGGATGTGGCGACTCAGTTCCCAGCCTCCACCTGTTCTTCTAGCCAGTGGAACTCAGTTCACCGCACGTGGATGGTTCTGTCTCTGATCTCCCTCACTGCTGAATGCCTCGGGCTGAGCCAGGTTCCCACTTCCATCTTCCTTCTCAGCCAGGCTCCCTCTCTAGCACTCTGAGCAGAGTAGGGTGGCTCTGGAGCAAATACTATGATTTCATCGCTTCTGTCTTGTGTCTTCTTCCTGAATTTTAAGGGACCATCTCTCATGGTGATACTCTCCTCTCTCCGCTGGGCATGTCCCACCTCTAGAGCCCTCAGGGAAACTACCTAAGGCTGCCATAAAGACCTTGCCTGCCCCTACTCTTTTCTCCAAGTGCCAGCTAGTTCTTGCCTCAGGGCTTTGTACTTGCTGAATGTTCTCCCTCCAGGTCTTCTAGTTGGATCATCCTTCTGCAGGTCAGAGTTCCAATAGCACTTATTAGGGGGCTCTTACCCAAATAGCCTTTCTCTCGCCAGACCCCCCCCCCACATCTTTCTACTTAGTTTTTCCCTGTCACTTTTCACATCCTGAATTTATTTCTCTGTTTCCCGGGATTCCCAGAACCATTGGCTATAGTTGTATGTGTGCCCATTGCCACACAGCTAAAGGAGGCCTTGAAATCCAGCCTGTGTCCCTACTGGATGCTGGAACTCTGGGGTTGCCTGGAGGGAGTACCCTATTAATTCACCAAGTGGCACAGTAAAGATCCAGATGCAGCCCCTTGAGCTCTGCCCAGGGTGTGCAAACTCGATAGAGGAAGAACCTCAGCCTCTTCATTGCTGTGTGCCCTGTGCCCACCCAGTCACACGTCACAGTGCTAAGGAAACATCCATCAGGGAAACAAGTTTTACTCTGATAACTCCCAACTGTCACACTAGCCAGTTACCACCTCATCTCCAGCTCCCAAAGTAACTCGCCCTGAAGCTGGGCCCAGTGTCAGTGATGGGGACTGACTGCTCTGGGAATGTAGAGGGACGCAGTGAGTTGAAGGCTGGAGGTGTGAGCTGGGGGACCTTGGGGTCTTCTCTGGAACTTAAGTCTTGTTTATCCTAGGGGTGCTGCTCTGAGCCCTCCCAAGTCCTATCTACCTGTCATGTAGGGTTCAGGAGTCCGACCAAGCCCAGGGTGTCGTGCTGCGCAGACTTGCAGGAGGTGGCACCGCGGGTCCAGAGCACAGCCGGACTACTGGCAGAGCCATGGTCCTTGCTTCCTTCACTATGGCCAGCTTGGCCTCACTACTGCCACCCTCCCAGCTCTGGCAGGGAAGGAGTTAACCTCAAGGCTTCTCAGCGTGAATGTGGAGCTATTAATACCACAGCCCAGCCACCACCAGAGCCAGAACGCCTGAAAGCCAGAGCAGAGGGAGCAGAGAGCACCAAGCCGGCAGCCTCCAGTCTGGACAGCCGGCGGCACCGGCACCCACTCCAGGGCTCAGAACTTTTCCTGGGGTCAGTGTAGACACCGTGCCAGCCTCACTTGACCCCCACCCACCCTCTAGCCTTAGATGTCAGCTGGCTTTGCTGGAGGCCATCCTGCCACTCTCCCCAGTAGAAGAGAACAAACTTTCTCAGAGAAGCCACCTCGGTGTCTACTGGCCTGCTAAGGAGGAGCAGACAGCTGGACAGACAGATGGACAGAAGCACAGGTCATCTGTGGACCTGTCCTCCCAGCCCCACCTCTGACAGACAGCAGCAGGGCGGACAACCTAGCCACTGAGGCTCCTCCAGGGCAGGGAGAGGATCCGTGTCCACTGGCAGCCACTTTTGAGTCTAGGCAAGCTGCTTTCAGAGGCTCAGCTGTGTGGCAGGAACCCCTGTGGGTCAAAACAGAAGCCCCGAGAGAGCCACAGGCTCCTTCACCCACCGAGGCCACGGGGAACCTGAGAGAGAAGGCACAGGTGGCAGGTGGGCAGGTGCGGGGTCCTGAGGCCGACAGGCTGCTGACCCTGGAGCGCACTGGCTCAGGGAACCCTGCCCTGGTTGAGGACGATGCTGGGGAGGCCACCACCAGCCACCCCTGTCCAGTCCTGGAGCTGCCTCCCGCCTGGCCCCTGGACTGTGGAGCTGATGATGTGCCAGCTTTCTGTTTGGTCTGCTTCCATAGGAAAAAGGAGGAGCTGCTGGAAGAGGTCCCACTGCACAGGTCAGTGTCTGGAGTGGGAAGTGGGCTGGCAAGACCAGGAGACAGCCCTCTGCCTGGGGCCCAGGGGCCGAGTGGTACTGCCTATGAACCTGTCTATTACCACTCCCCTCCATCTTCCTGCTCAGACTCAGGTCTCTCACCTGGCTGTTTCCATAGCTTTCACCCATCCCTCCCACTTAGGCTCCAAAGTGACTTTCCTGCCCCTTCTCCCATTATGGTCATGCTCCTCCCCTGTGTAGAGCCCTTTATGGCTCCCCAATTCCCATAACTGGAAATTAATACTTGGCATTCAAGGCCCGTATGATTGGGGTTGTATATTCACCCCCAGTAACACTCTGGCTCCCCTCTGCCTAGGCCCAGCTATCATGTCTTCCTGTTTCAGAAAGGTCTTCCAATCTGAGAGACACCTTCCCTTCCAGCACTGCACCACGGGCATGTAACAGGTGCTCAGTGTTTGTCAAGTTAATAAATGACTCTGTGTGTGTGTGTGTGTGTGTGTGTGTGTGTGTGTGTGTGTGTGTGTGTGTGTGTAAGAGGGAGGGATGGCTGGAGAGAGAGTAAAGGTTTCTGAGGCTGTGTGATTGTGTGTTTATGGGTATGTGTGGTTGTGTGTATGAGTTCATGTGTGTATGGGTGTGAGGTCTGCATAACTATGTGGGGCCAGGGGCTGTGCATGGTGTGAGGCAGAGATCAACCCTAGGCTCTATTAAACCTCTTTGCCAGCTCTCCCCATCCCCACCTTCAGGGAGTCCTAGGCTCCAGCCAAGTGCTTTACCTAAACTGTGACCACAGAGAGTGGGTGGACAAGCTGACAAGGGTCACCTCTGCTCCAGCCCAGCCTGCCTGAGTCAGCGCTTCTGGGGGTGGGGAGAGGGACCACACCCCTACAAAATAGGAGAGCAGGATGTGGGCTCCTGTAGCCTGGATCAGGTCCCCCTCATGTTTCTGTTGAACCCGAAGTCTGTGATTTTATCCCACTGGGCCTCTCTCTTCTGGCTTCCTGCCCTGGTTGTGATGTGACCATGTAGTGGACTGGCTGGGCCCCTTAGAGATTGAGGGCTTGAGCTTCTGGTCCAGTCCCCAGGCCTAGTCTGTGAGCAAAAGGGAGTAGGCAGACAGGCTGAGCATAGACTGAGGGGCACCGTGGTGCTCATGAGTGCAGTGCTCAGTGAGTCAGGAGGAAAGATGGACCGCTTTTGCTTGTGGGGGCCACAGGACACCCCACTAAGTCAGAGGGTGAGTGAGGATCAGGAAAGGGCATCAGGATGGCAAAGCAAAAGCTGGTGGCAAGGACATCTGGGACAGATCACAAGAGCCTTGACCACTGACTGTGCAGCCAGCCACGGAGAGCGCTGGAACAAACAGGCAGGTTATGAGACTCAATGAAGCTGTACTGGAGACCCAGTTCTCGAACTCACTCCAGAGCACGGGTCTCCTATAGAGCCATCATTTTTATAGATGGGCTCAAAATGTTTGTTGAATGAATGAATGAATGTGTGAAATGACGCAGTCAGGGCATTGGCATCATCTGAACCGACTGTTAGGGTCTCTCTCTGTCTCTCTCTCTTATGGTGCTGGGATGGAAACCAGGGTTTATTCATGCTAGGCAAATGCTCTAACACTGAGATGTACCCCATCCCTGACCTGCCAGTCAAAAATACACCCTGCCAGGCCCTGCCCTGACATTCCCTAGCCTCAGGTCTTAGTGCAACTGACTTATGATTATTAAGCAGTCCCCGCAGTGAGTGACTCAGAAAGCCCCAGGACGAGATGGCTCATGACCCCCTGTGCCTTCCTCGCCCTCCCACCTGCAGCTTTGGGGACTCCGTTAGAGGGAAGGTCCTTTGCCTTTTACCCTGGGGTATAGTGGCCTATGTTTGCAAGAGCTGGCAACCTTTCTAACTGATAAACTCTGGCCCTTTAAGGCCTAGGGAGGGAATACCACCAGACTGGGCAGAGATGGTGACCACAGGTGCCAGGTGGTGAAGCTAAAAATACTGAGTGATGTGGACGCCCAGGCTGCGGGAGCCAGAGCCAGCTGGGAAGGTGGGGTAAAAGTCCATGGAGTGCTTTTCTGCTTCTGGGCAGGGAGACTGAGTGAGGTCACCTTAGAGGCTCTGAGGAAGAAAGGAGTCTGTGGTATCCCCAAGGACACTCCCAGGACTTTCTTTTTTTTTTTCCTTTTCTTTTTTTCTCTTCTTTCTTCCTTCCTTTTGTTTTGCTTTATTTTTTTTTTTTTTTGAGATAGGTCTTGCTCTAGCCCAGGCTGGCCTGAGAGTCACTCACTTTCAAAAGCCTTGGCAGGCTGATTCTTTCAGGTCTTTTCTGTGTGACCCTGAAGAAGCAACCAGAAAACTTGAGAGTTGGACTTTTGGAGCACAGTTAGGGACAGAGAGACAAGAGGGGTTCAGATCAGTTCACTCATCTGTGGGCTAATAAATTTTCCCCTGAGGCCTCCTAGAACTGGATGCTAAAGCCATAGAGATGAATATGACACCTCCCTGGAGGGGCTTACCACTGCGTGGGGACAAAGGGCACTCGCCTCACGTGAACAGACAACACAATGAGCTATAATTGGAGTGTGAGCACCACGCTCTTGGCTTCTGCTGTGGGTTAATGCTAGAAACAGCCCCTCAGAGAACACATCTGCATGCGATGAAATTGTCAGCAAAAGTGTCACCCATGGTGTTGTTCACTAGCCACCTACATATGGTGTTTTGATGCATTAATTAAAGCGAGGCAAGCTGTTTTCCCCATGAGCCTGGAACTCAACAATGAATCGATTCAGTTCAGCCTTGCGTCCAGGTAACATCTAGTCCAGAGGAGGTTGGTCGGAGAGGGGGGGCTCTGCCCCACAGTCTTTCAGGATTCTGGCTCCTCCCATTTTGTGGCTGTCGTCAAACAGGACCTCAGAATTCACTGCTGGATCCTCCGCATCCAACTGGCAGACAAAGAAGGAAGAGTAGAGGAGCCAGGTGTGGTGCATGCCTGTAATTTCAGTACTCAGGCAGGTTAATTTGTGAGTTCAAGGCCAGCCTAGGCTACATGAGGAAACTCTATCTCAAAAAAGAAAAAGTCATCATGCAGGAGATTTCTATGAGGCAGAGCTGGAAATAGCCTCCATCACTTCTGTCCACACACAGTGCTAGAAAGGCTAACTGCAAGGGAAACTGGGAAATATAGTTCATTGTCACACTCCATAGGGACATAATGAATGGAGTAATTTGGTACACATGAAAGCAATCACCAGCTCCTAATAGATGCCCATTGTGCTCATTCATTCACTCAGCAAAAGTTGCTTATACCTCCAGTGGTTTAGCACTAGAAACCAGATGAAAAATAGCCAGCTGCCTAGCACAAGTCACCTCTAACACATCTGCCAGGGCCCAGAAGACGTTACAGAGGAAGTAGTGATTTAAACATGCTGCTCTCACTGCTAGCTTGACAACCAGCTCTAGGGGGATGGTGATAACACTGGGAATGCCCAAGACTAATCAAAACAGAAATCCAGAGGTTGCAAAAAAACTTTACACTAAAGGAGATTTAGAACACACTTGCCAAGGCTCAGAGACCATTGTGAAAGAGGAGGCAGAAAGAATGTAAGAGTCACAGGGTGGGAAGGAATACTCTGAGACATTGCTCCCCACAAAGACTGACTGATGTATTCATAACCCCACAGTGAACATCAATAACCCCATTAAGGAAGCCCTTCAGTAAAATGGAATGAGGGAGAGAGGATTCCCAATGGGAATGTGATCAGCACATGATATGTTCATATACTAAAGCTCATAATTAATAAAAAAATAAGTAAATAGCCTTGCTTTCTGGGAGCTTAGATCTAATGAGGAAAAACCCTACAAGTAAACCAATACATGTAATCATCAGGCTCAACCCCACTGGTAATGAAACAGAGGTGACACCCACATTGCATAAGGTGAACAGGGAAGGTAGATGGGGACATTTCATCTGAGACCTAGGGAAGAAGCAGAGCTGGTCAGGGGAACAAGTGGGGAACAGCATGCAGGCGAATAGAGCAGAGACAGCAAAGGCCGGAGGCAGGCTAGCCTCTGCTGAGTGTGCACACTGATGCATCGGCGTGACCAGACCTAGGAGACTAAGCGAGGGACCGTGACTCGAAGTGAGATGGGAACGGGCCTTGCTGAGGAGCATGGATTTTATCGTAGCCTTTGGAAGCTTTTAAGTGGGGAAGTGATAAAATCTGATTGACATTTTAAATGATCCCGAGGGCTGTTCTGGGAAGAATCCATGGCTGCCAGGTCAGCATGGGTATAAGACATAGCTCGGAGGTCATGGTGGGGCTGCACAGGGTGTGGCACGGGCAGTCCAGGACCAAGGGGAAGATGCTCTCTGGTTTGATCTGCAGATTCATACACTAATTCAACCCCAAAGTTCCATATTATAATATTAAGAAAGTAGAAAATTACTTCACCTGTGGCATTTAGAGATGAGAGCTTTAAGTAGTGATTATATTGGATTAGGTCATTAGGGGGACTGAGAGAGAAACTCCACAGGTCCACGGGACACATATACACTCCCACCATGATGTAATGCGCCTGTGGGGACCCTGCCAGAGCCTGTGCAATTCAACCAGAACTTCCAGCCTGCAACCTGGTCATCTTGCATGCACTCTAAGGGCTCGTGTGCTAAAGGTTGGTGGTAGTGCCTGGTGGGAGGAAGTTACATCATTGGAGGACATGCTCTCAAAGGGGATATTGGAACCTCAGTCCATGTTCTCTCTCCCCCAGTGGCTCTCTTTCACTCTATGCTTCTAACAGCCATGAGGTGAGCAGATTTGATTCCCCATGCACTCCTCACCATACACCTTCACAATGAGCCAAGTGACCACGGGCTAAAACCTCTGAAACCAGAATCAAAAATTAACCTTTCCAGGATGGGCATGGTGGTGCATGCCTTTAATCCCAGCACTTGGGAGGCAGAGGTAGGAGGACTGTCATGAGTTCCAGGCCACCCTGAGACTACACAGTAAATTCCAGGTCAGCCTGGGCTAGAGGATGGCCCTACCTCAAATCAACCTTTCCAGGTCTGGAAAGAGGCCTGGCTGGTAAAGTGCTAATCTTTCAAGCATGATGGCCTGAGTTCACAAAGAGAGACACGTCTCAAAAGAGGTGGACAGTATCCCCGAGGAACTACACCACAGGCTGTCCTTTGGCTTCATGTACCTGCACATGTACCTGAAGTCACACATGTGTCCACACACACAAAACATCCATACACACCCATCCCCTGATACACATATGCTAAGCTAGGTTCTCACTCTACCCCAAGCTGTCCTTGAACACAACTCTGAAGCCCCAGGCGGCCTCAAACTCATGATGATCCTCCTACTTCAGCCTCTTGAGTGCTGAGACTAAAGGCACTTTTTCACATAGGTTATAGTTTTATATCTCCTCTCCCCTGGTCCCCATTTCCCTGACGGCCCTTCTTAGTAGGGCTATTGGTGTTCACTGTGGGGTAATTCAGGCCTCAGTCTCTGGGGAACATTTTTAAGCCCCTCTCCCCTTATGAATCACCCCCTGGCATTTTGTCACATTGAGAAAGCTTGGCAATATACTTCTCAAATAAAAAGTATGTATACGGGTCCCCCAAATTCACACGTTATATAATCAGTTCCTCAGGATGGGCGTGTTAGAGGTATTAATTCATTCCTTCTTTCATTTATTTATTTATTTTTGTGTTGCTGGAGATTGAATCCAGGGTTTCATACATGCTAGGCAAATGCTCTACCACTGAAACTGGACCCTGACCCATATGACAAAATTCTTGAGTTTCTCAGCAAGCCTGATCCACCCCTGGAGTTCTCCAGTCATCCAAGTGTGCATCTTACCCTGAGCTCCTCCTCCTCCACTCCTATCTCCTTCCTCTAAGAGGAGGAACGAGCAGATTGTATGGGTTTTGTCTCCTAAATATGTTCAGAAGGTGCTATTTAGTATTTTATTACTATAATGAAATACCTGGGGGCTGGGGAGATGCCTCAGTGGTTAAAGGCCTTGCTTGCAAAGCCACATGGCCTGGGTTCAATGTCCCAACCACACACATAATATCTGGTGCAAAAGTAGGGCATTATGTTTGCAGTGGCAAAAGACTCTGGTGTACCCATTCACACTCATGTGTGTGCAAATAATTAAGCAATTTCTTTATGAAGTACCTGGAACAGGTGACTTTATTAAAGACAGGTAGAAGCTAGGCATGATACAGAATACCTGTAATTCCAGCACTTGAGAACTAAGGAGTTTGAGGTCAGCCTGGGTTACTTAGTGAGACTCTAACAGAAGTCCAAACTATCACAGTTTTTAGTTGCTTCCAAAAATATTTTTAAAAGTTTGTTATCTCACAGTTTTATATGCTAGAACCAACAAACTGAGCTAAATCAGAATGTTGATAGAATCTTCTAGAAGAGTGTTCTGGAAGCTAGAGGTAGGCATATTTAGCTCACAGGTCCAAAGGCTGAGAAGCCCGAGATAAGTGTCAGCCTCTGCTCAGCTTCTAGTGAGGGCCTCATTCGGCTTCAGATCATGGTGGAAAGCAGGGAGGGAGAGGCTCTACATGTGTGGAAAAGCAAAACACAGGCGCAGCCTCACTTTCTCATGACCTAATCTTGTCCCTCAGTCTCCCCATCCCTCCGGTATAAGAACTCATTCTGGGAGCCGGGCGTGGTGGCGCACGCCTTTAATCCCAGCACTCGGGAGGCAGAGGTAGGAGGATCACCATGAGTTCGAGGCCAACCTGAGACTACAGAGTGAATTCCAGGTCAGCCTGGGCTAGAGCGAGACCCTACCTCGAAAAAAACAAAACAAAACAACAACAAAACAAAACAAAAAGAACTCATTCTGATGAGAAAGGCATTCAGCCAACCATGAGATGAGCCAAACACCTGCCTCTAGGTTCCACCTTCAATACTATCAATCCTGAGGAACTGAGGTTGTAACGTGTGAATTTGGGGGACCAAATAGATAGAGCACAGATGTTGGGCTCACCTGCACAAACCGAATAAGCTTGAAGGTCTTCAGCCTTGTAAGGAAACCATATTCACAGCTTTGGGGGATTATGACACATATCTGGAGGGTTCGTTCTGCCTAGTAAAGTCCACACAAGCAGGAAGGCCCTAATGGGAAAAGGAGACAGTAGCAGCATGTTGGAATCTGGAAGACTGATGAATGTGTAGGAACTGATGGACCAGATGGAGGAAGTGACCATCAGATGAACCTAAGTGAACAGGGAGTATCACGGTTAACCCCACAGGTCTCTAAAAGATGCCAGCATTAATGGATGCCTTCAATCCCAGCAAATGGGTGAAGCTGAGGGGAAAAACAGGAAGATTATTTAAGAAAGGGTCTGACCCTCTGATGCCCTTCCCAAAACAACACAGGTGGACACTGCCCCTCCCCTGGCCCAGAAAGACCACAGATTTATTCCCAGAGAGGATGAAACACATGGTCTGGAGGGGACTTCTGTACCTACTCATGAGGTGACATGAAAGCAGCCAGGCAGTCTTCTCCCCTCCAGAAGCTCTGGGAGGCTCCAGGGTCGCTTCCCTTCCACCTCTGAATGTGTGAACAAGGATCTTGGTATTTTTCTACTTTGTTCTAGCTTTCTCCTCACTGCATCACTGATAGAGCCCCAAATTGACTTTTCTCCCCTATAGTGGTAACAAAAGAAAAAAGAAAGGAAGAAAGAAAGAAAGAGAGAGGCCGGATGTGGTGGCACATGCCTTTAATCCCAGCACATATGTGAGACAGAGGTAGGAGGATTGCCATGAGTTCAAGGCCACCCTGAGACTACATGGTGAATTCCAGGTCAGCCTGAGCTAGAGGGAGACCCTACAGAGAGAGAGAGAGAGAGAGAGAGAGAGAGAGAGAGAGAGAGAGAGAGAGAGAGAGAGAGAGAGAGAGAGAGAGAGAGATATTGGGAGGTGAATGGGGAGATACATGAAGGAGGAGATCCCAGAGCCAAGAAGGTTGGTGGTCCTGGAAAATAATGACGATGATGGTTTGGGGGGGAGGAAGGGTAACCCTAAAGAATCAAGGTCCCTGAAATCTCCCCTGGGCGTCAGCCTCTCGAGAAGTGCATTTCTGTTCCACTGTGATTGGACAAAGCCAAGGACTATGGGCGAGCTAGCTGAATTTCTGGGTTTTTACATTTATTATACATTCATTGTACAAGATCGCAGATTTCTCGGATGTTTCCACACACGCGCTCACGTGTTCACTTGTATTCACCTCCATGACCCTCCCATCCCCTCCTACTGGTTCCTTTCCTCATCCAGTCTCCCTTTTTAAGTGTCTTTTAAAATGTTGATTCTGAATATGGGAGAAAACATGCGATATTTATCTTTCTGAGTCTGGTTAATTTCTATTAACGTGATGACCCTCCAGTTTTATCAATTTTCCTATAAGCAATGTCATTTCATTCTTCTCTATGATTGAATAATATGTGGCTACATTTTGTTTTTAAAACTTCTTTTATGATTATTAATAATTGTTTCTTTTCATACAACATGATGACTTTTATTATGAAAATTTCACACATATGTCATTTACTTTAAAAAATATCTCCACTTTGTGCATCTGGATTTATGTGGGTACTGGGGAATCAAACCAAAGCCAGCAGGCTTTGCAAACAAGTGCCTTTGCCACTTTACCAGCAAGCTATCTCCCCAGCTCTTCATTTACCTTTTGAAAATCCACTCATCTGCTGATGGTTCTGTATCTTGGCTGTTGTGAATAGTGTGGCAGTGAGGCAGGATGTGTGGGCATCTCTGTGGCATGCTGACTTGGATTCCTTTGGGTGGTTATCTGCAAATGTATAGCTGACCATTTGAGGAACCTACACACTGAGTTCCAGAGTGGCTGATGGGCTTGTGATTTGGTGGAGGGGGCAGCGGAGCCGAGTCAAATCCTCTGTTCTCCCAGTGAAGTGGGAGCCTCAACCTGGGCAGATGAGAGAAGTCAACCATGCAGAGTGCGGCCCTCAGACCTCACATGAGCCTCACTTGGGTCTGGCTGGATGTGTAGGGTGTCTGGCCTCACCAAGATCCCTAGGACACTCATTCATAGGCAATGGAAAGTTTGGGAAGTAATGCTCAGAGGGAACAGAAAACAAATCAAGGGGTCTGTGAAGTGACAATGAGTTCTCCTTCAAGATGTACCTCTGGAAGTTAGGGGGACCTGTCAGCCTTGGGTGTGGTTCACCCTGGTGCTGACACTTGCTTGGTACAGGTGGTGAGAAGGTGAGTGGTTGGAATTGTGGCCACAGGAGAGGTGGCCACAGAGGAGGTACATCTTCCAGGCAGTGGTTCCCGGATGGGGTAGAGGTCTCAGCAGGATGACCTGGGTGGAAGTGGGAGGAGGCTGCTGGGATTGACAGTCTTCATGAGGTCAGGGTTGTCACGTGCCAGCATCAGCACTGGCAATGAAGCCGATGAGGGGAGGGGCAGAGATGGGACCAGCAGAATCAGACTCAGGGTGTGCAAGCTCCGTGGTTCTGGGGTCTGGGGTTTGAGCCTGGGCATGTGGTCCAGAAGGGCAGAGAGGGTTGAAAGTGAATCAGGATGTCAGGGCACTGAGAGGGCAGCTGCCTGAAATCGAGTCTGTTCTCCTGTGAGCTTTGTACCTCACAAATCTAGGGACAGGTAAGAGAGGATATTTGATCTGGTGTGTGGCCTGACGTGGGAACTTTAGAAATAAATTCCCATCTTATTACAATGTGCAGCTTGACACAGACCCTGCTTCTGACAAAGGGAAAAAGACACACAGGGGAGAAACGGTCTCAGGCTGGCATGCCTCAGACAGAACAAAGGACGGGGGGCTTGGATGGACCACTGGAGGCGGGAGGGCCAGTGTGGCAGAAGATGAAAAAGATGAAATCGCGTTCTTCCCTGTGATCCAGAGAGATGCAGTGAGACCAGCATCCCCGTCTTTGTCTGTCCTTCATTGCGGTGTGCCTGCCACTAGAGGGCGCACTGTGCACATGCTTGCAGCCTGGGAATGGAGTCTTGGCTGCTATTTCTAAAAACTTGTGTCCAAACTTCAGGTTTTGCAAACACATACCCCAGGTCCGCTAGCTTCGGGTCATGTGGCCTTGGCAAGGCTACCCAAAGGCTCTGCGACCCAGTTTCGCCAGGCATAAAATGCGAATAGGAAGCATGAAGCATGCCTGTAAACAAACCCAGCACTTGGGAGGCTGAGGCAGAATTGTGAGTTTGAGGTGAACCTTGGCTACATTTCGAGTTCAAGAGCAGTCTGGGCTATGTAGCCAGATCATGACTCAAAAGAGAAAAATAGATAAGTCAATGAACCAATATTTTAAAATCAGGGCATCACTTTCATTTAGATTTCCAATTTCGTCGGAAAAATTTGGAAGCTCTGAGAACCTGAGTTCACCTTCTCACATTTTAACCATGGGCACAGCCAAGGGGAGATGACCCTGCTGGCTGAGCATTCACACAAATGCACACAGCCCTTTGCTTCCTGCTACCTGTGCCTGGGTGGCCCTGGTTCAGGTTGAAGTCCTCTCTCCCACCTGGGGGCAGTAGCCTTCTGTCTGGTCTCCCTGCTTCCCCGTTCCTCTCCCTAATACACACCATCTTTTCTCTGCTCAAAACCTGCCAGTGGTCCCACCTCCTTCAGGGTCAAAGCCAAAGGCCTCAGGGAGGACTACCTCCAACACTTATTATCTCCTCTTTTACTCCCCCTCCCCCACCCATCTCCAGGGTCCTCACTGTAAACTGACCACAGGGCCTTTGCACCGCTGTTTCCTTGACCTAGCTCCCAGTGTTCATATTCCTTTCCTGACTGCCTTCAAGACTCTTCTCAAATGTCTGCATCTCTGGGAGGACTTTCCTGTGTGCCTTTCCCTTTTATGTGCTTCCTTCACATTAATGCCTTGAACATCATCCTTTACTTCTATATGCTGTTGGACACCATCTCTTTGCACTAGACTGGAGGCTCTATGAAGGCAGGGTGTTTCTGTGCTGTTAATTGCACACAGTGCTTAATGCACAGTGAGAAAATGTCATAAACAGTGCTTAGTGCACAGTAGGAAGACTTCAGAAATGTGTGGGGGCTGGGGTGGAGCTCAGTGGTAGAGCACTTGCCTAGCACGTGAGGGGCCCTGGTTCTGATTTGCAGCAAGCACATCAAAAGAAAAAGATGGAGCCAGGTGTGGTGGCGCATGCCTTTAATCCCAGCACTTGGGAAGCATAGGTAGGAGGATTGGATCGTTGTAAGTTCAAGGCCAACCTGAGACTACATAGTGGATTCCAGGCCAACCTGGGCTAGAGCGAGACCCTACCTTGAATAAATGAAACAAAAGAAAAAAGATGAAGAAATATTTGGCTATTGAGTGATGGAGAAAGCCTGTGTAGCTAACAGCAGTACCAGGTGCCCGGCATGGCTGCAAGGGCCCAGTGGGACTGTGCGGGGCATATGGTGGGCATAGAAGCACAGAGCTTGCCCTTGAGGTTGAACATCCTGTGGTTAGTGCCTTGAATCCCCCCATCTGCTATCAGTCTTTGAAGCTGTGACGGAAGGCTGGCAGAACAGAGGAGCATGAGCCTACCACAAGCTGCCACAGCTCTGTGACAGATTAACTGTCAAGGTGGCTCCAGGTACCTCTGAGGGTCTGCACCTGCCCTGCTAGTGTCCCGGGCCCAAGGGGCGGGGATGGCATCAAATAGGAACAAGTCCCATCGGAATAGGCTGAGAGAGACATTGGGAGGGAGGACGGAAATCTTTAGTCCTGCATTCTGAGTCAGGGTGGCACAGGGCGGTCCTCTGGTCCCCAGGGTCTGTGACTAGACTCTGTGCTTCCTCCTCACACCTTGCAGAGGTTAAATGTTCTATCCAGGGAGCTGTCAGTAGAGTTTCTACTTAGGATCCTACAATTAGAACCAGGCTAACCAAGAGGGAAGCCCTCAGGCTCCTGGGACAGCTGGTAGCCTTTGAGATGACTGACACCAGTCCTCACCAGTGGATGCTGGTCTCGCTGCTGGTCTCCCCTGCTTTCTAGGACTGCAATTTGAGCAGTAGGCTGAGAAGAGGGCAGGGAAGGGCAGGTCTTCCCTACACCTCTGCTGTTTGTTACAAACCGGGCAGGGGCCTGCAGGCCTCTCTTCCCATCATGGCAGTAGGAAGATTTTTTTTTTTTTGGACTGGCTCTCACTGTGTAGCCCAGGCTGACCTTGAACTCACAATCTTTCTGTGTCAGCCTGAGTGCTGGACCACAGGTATGTACCACCATATCTAGCCTGTGGGGGATGTCTTTGCACATGGAATCCTGGAGAAAGTGTGGGTGACAGCCAAAGTTTCTGACCCCTCATGGACATTGTTGTAGTTTTTCTGAAAGGCTCAGGGGTCAGGACTCCATTTCCATCCATATCCCCAGAAATATTCAAAGGAGGGGCAGGTAGATTTTCCCACCAAGGAATGTGTGATAAGGGAGCAGATAGATGGATTTCAGTAATGACCTGAGGCCCAGATGCCAAAATTATAATGGATACTGTGAGGGCTTTAGACACCGAAGATAACTTCAGACCAGGCCCTGAGGGGTTGGCTACAGGTATTGGTGCACTCAGAACCCAGTGGTGGCTATAGAGAAACCCTGGTCCCCTGCCCTCCATTCTGGCATCTCTTTCCCCTGCCCTCCATCCTGGCACCTCTTTCCCCTGCCCTCCATCCTGGCATCTCTTTCCCCTGCCCTCCATCCTGGCACCTCTTTCCCCTGCCCTCCATCCTGGCATCTCATTCCCCTGCCCTCCATCCTGGCACCTCATTCCCCTGCCCTCCATCCTGGCATCTCTTTCCCCTGCCCTCCATCCTGGCATCTCTTTCCCCTGCCCTCCATCCTGGCATCTCGTTTCCCTGCCCTCCATCCTGGCACCTCATTCCCCTGCCCTCCATCCTGGCATCTCGTTTCCCTGCCCTCCATCCTGGCTAAACCCTTGTCTCTCCCCAGCCACTAGATTTGAGCCATTCTCTGGGATCTACTTAATTAGTCAAGCTTATTAACTCCCACAAGACTTCTCCTCCCCTCCTAATTAATTCACTTAATTAGGGCTTGCAGGCCTGACTCCACCCAGCCTCCTCGGCTCCCACCTCTGCCTGCTTCTTCCAGGCCCTGGCTCAGCCAAGCCCCCAGCTGATAGGGAATAGAACAGGTATGGCCTGAGCCCCTCTAGCACCCAGGCCTCTGCTGGTATCCTTCCCCCCCATTCCCAGGACACCAGGACTATGCCCTCCCTGGTAGCACCACAGGGCATGCGTGGAAACGGGACAGGGAAGTGAATGGAGTGAGTGGAAATCGGATCAAATGGGAGGGGGTTGTAGGAGGGCTCTGGGGGGTTGGGTTGGGTGTGCATGGGAAGGGCAAAGTGACTAGGGCCTGGACTTAGGAGGTGTCATAGGTTCAAGTTCCAATAAGTGTGGGAAGTCCAACAGCCCTCAACTTGTCTGTACCTCTGATATACAGGGAGAGCATCCACACTCAAGGGGCCCTGCCAGGTATAAAGGCGTTAGTGTGTGTGTGATGGGGGGGGGAGGCTTAGACCGAGGCCTGGAACAGATCTGTGTTTGTTAAATAAGTAGTTTGGCAGGAGCAGGAGCTGGAGGCGAGGAGGGAACAGCCAGGGGGTGCCAGGTCTGGGCCTAGGATCTGGAGTGTGCCAGGAACAGCAAGACCTGGGGGAGCATAAGGAGGATGCAGGACCGGGTTAAGTGGCACACACCTGTGATCCCAGCACTCAGGAAGCGGAGACAGAGGGATCTCATGTTCAAGGTCAGTCAGGTCTATGTAGTCTCAAAACACAGAGAATGAAATGGTGATTGTGGGGCAGATGAGAGAATGTTTAATCTACTCCTGCATTTTTCTTTGATGTGTGTGTGTGTGTGTGTGTGTGTGTGTGTGTGCGGCATGTGTATGTATAATGTATGCAGATGCACATATCCATGTACATGCATGCAGAGGCCAGAGGAGAACACGGGGTGTCCTCCTTCATTGCTCTTCCACTCAAGGACTTTGTTTCCTTAAGACGAGCCTCTCATTGAGCTGACAGCTGCTGTTTTAGGTTAGCCTGGTTGACCTGCTAGCCTCAGGGTCTTCACTTCTCACAGGACTGGGGTCACAGCCTAGGATCACAGACATGAGCTACTTACCCTGCTTCCTCCTGGCTTTAGGCTCACATAGGAAAGGTTCAAAACTGTGGTGGTGGCACAAACCTGTCATCCTAGCACTTGGAGGCAGGAGTATCTGGAGTTCAATGCATGGCTATACCCAGCCTTTTACATGGGTGCTGGGGATGGAACGTTTCTGCTCAGACCCTCTCAGATTCTCATGCTTGCACAGCAAATGCTCTTACCTGCTGAGCCACCATCTCCCTAGTCCCAGCCCTGCATTTTTAACTACTTTAGGAACTCACATTCACATATTGTGTAGAGAGTGTGGGGTGGTAACAGAGACCCAAGCCTTTGACTTAAACTCAAAGGGGATTTCATTGGGTCACAGAACTAAAACATTCAGGAGTTTCAGGCACAGCTGGATCAAGGGGCTCAGATAATGAAAGGCTTCTGCTATCTGCTGTGCTGGCTTCATCCTTCATAGAATCTTCTCAGTGGGAGCAACTCCAGGTTCATACCTTTCATTCTTGTCCTGGTTAGGGGAGAGGGCCCATTTCAGAAAGAATCCCTGAGGTAGGGGTTGAGGGAAGGGAGAGTGTCAAGCACTTATTTGTGGGGCTGGGTCACAAAACCAGTCCCAGAGGTAAACAAGTGAGCCCTCATCATCAGAATAGGGGAGGTGGGCTGGGGAGATCACTCACCAGTTAAAGGTGCTTGCTTGCAAAATAGGGGAGGTATGTCAGGGAATGTGGGTTCCCAAAAGGGAAACTGGAGGTCTGGTTCCAGAACGTGTGGGACAGATGCGGGTAACAGAGTCTGTGCTGCTTGGACTGTGTGGGCATCATGCCAGGCTCAGGGAAGCTCTGAGTGCCAGGCATTTGTGGCAGTCCCTGCCAGTTCCCCACCCATATGTCCTTGGCCTCCTTCCTAACTCCTTGCTTCTTCATGTTTTTTTTCCCTGAAGGCTCCACCCACATCCCCGCCCCCACAGCAGCTCACAGGGATGACTTGCCCTGGGATGCCACCACTCTGGGCAGCATGTATGTCTGTGTTGTCACTGAGAGCTCTTCAATGGAATGGCCCATCTTTCTTCTGCAATGGTGACTGACTTAAAAGATCCGCGCCTGTCTCTGTCTTCCTTCTCCTTTCCTGGGCAGGGGTCACCTACCAGATAAAGAACTTCCCTGTCTCAGGGTATGTTCCAGGGAAATCCAAACTAGGGCATCAATGAAGCCAGCCCCTAGGGATGTGTACTAAACAGCACCTCTCCTGCACACATGTCTACAGTCCAGAGGACGACTTTGGAAGGAGAGGGAAATGAGCCAGCTCTGAGAATCCTGGAAATGAGATCAGCCTGGTCTGGGTCAGGACCCTCCAGGTCTTCATTTCCCACTGCATCCCAACCCTACGAGGCACAGCATCTCGTGGTGACCGAATGTCCTCCCCCTTCCCTTTTGTCTCAGAGCATGCTTGATGAGGTCATCCTGGGTAGCATTTTCATGTGTTATTTTTGTTTGCTGTTTTTTTTTTAAATAGAGACAGGGTCTCATTCTGTAGTCCAGCCTAGCCTTGAATTTGTGGTGATCTTCCTGCCTCGACCTTTTGAGTGCTAGGCATGAGCTACCCACCTTGCTTCATTCTGGCTTTAGGCCACATGGGCTCACATAGTGCAAAGGTTCAAAACTGTGGTGGTGGTGGTGGCACAGACTTGTAATCCCAGCACTTGGAGGCAGGAGGATTAGGAGCTCACTCAAGGTCACCTCAGCTAAATAGCAAGTTTAAGGTCAGCCTGGGCTGCATGAGACCATGTCAAAACCAAACATCTCCCTCCCCTCAGGAAAACCCCCACCAAAATCAAAAGCAAAAAAAAAATTCTTTTAATTTGTTTTTTGTTACGGTCCCACTTAAGGCTCAGTGGTATGGTAGAGCATGTGTATAACATGAGGCAAGATCCTGGGTTCCATCTCCAGCAGAGGAAAGAAAAGGAGGGGAATAAGAAGAAGGAGAAGAAGAAGAAAAAGGAGAGGGAGAAAGGTGGATGGGAAAGGAAAGAAGAAAAGAAGGAAGGTGGGGGAGGAAGGTAGATTCTAGTTAGCTGGGTAAGGTGGTGCAAACTGAGAATTTCAGACCTGGGAGGCTCAGGTGGAAGGATGGTGATTTCAAGTCTAGCTTAAACTACATAGCGAGACCTCCATGTTAAAAAATCAAAAAAGGCAGGGTGTGGTGGCGTACGCCTCTGATCCCAGCACTTGGGAGGCAGAGGTAGGAGGATCACTGTGAGCTCGAGGCCACCCTGAGACTACATAGTGAATTACAGGTCAGCCTGGGCTAGAGGGAGACCCTACCTTGAAAAACTTACAAAAAAAATATAAAAGTCACATTTACAGAATCTTCCACTGACTAATTTTCCATTGTTCTGAAAAAGGAAAGGAAGTTTCTGGCACATGGACCCGGGGCAGATCTGTGACTAGAATCAACGCTAACATTTTATATTTGCTTCAGATATTTTACTAAGAAAAGCCAAACCGAGACAGATGAATCCCATCATATCCCACCCTCCCACCCCCATTTCCTGAATCCCATCCTGGGGATGACCGCTCCCCTGACTTAACAGACTTTGTCCTGCATGTTGGCCAGCGTTCAGCAGCAAGGTGCAGGAGTTCCCACCTCAAAGCTACTCAGTGCTCAGGCTCTGAGTGCAACAGACCTGCAGGACCACAGAGAAGCAGTCTTTGCTGGCACTGCCATCACAAGGCACTTCCCAGCATCAATGGCTTCCTGCTGGCCACTCACAGTCGGTCACAGAGTTGTGTTTCCACATGAGGCGGAGAGCGCAGGAACACACTTGCTGCTTCTTCTATCAGAGTACATTCCCTGAAGAGAGATTTCCGGGATCCACCACCCTCAGCCACCACACCTCAGGGCGGCCTCTGACTTCTCCCTGAATATCCTAGGTTCTGGTGGGGATCTGGCTTTGCGTGGGATCAATGACTCGACCTGTGTCCTTTGGGACCCTGCCCACTCCTGATCCATCAATCAGTGGCTTCTGTGTCTTTGACCAAAATGGAATCAGACTTGTCATCTTAAGCCTAATCATCTGTCATCAATGCCACCCGGGTCACTGAGCTGGTCATCAGTGTCAATGTCCTGGGTATACCTTGGCCATTCAGGTTAGGAGAATTGTTCCCATACAAGACCATAGTCACACAGCTCAACCAGCCAGGAAGGCCTGTGTCATGACTGGAGACATGAGCAAGGGGTATCACAGAACATGCCAGGGAGCCCAAGATGCCATAATGTCCCTGTGACCCCCTTCAGCGTGGAGACTATCAATACACCCAACACACCATCCTTACAGGTCACATTCTCCAGTTAGTAGAGCTACTCAGACTCTACAGTTTGAAATGTCATGAGGTACAGGCTCTAGGGGCCAGGGAAAGACCTGTGTGATTGCTTCCTCACCCCCCCCCCAAGCAAAAATGTGACACACAGGGGCTTCCTGGTCTCATATATTTCCCTGTGCAGGAGCAGTCACTAACTGCCCAGGAGCATAAACACTTCACTCATCACTGGGCGCTGTGTACACCCCTGTAAGCCTAGCACTTGGGAGGTGAAAGCAGACCCTGTTTCAAACAAAACAACTGACAAGCTGTCACTCTAAAGAGCTGTGGCCCTGGGAGAAGGTTCTACAGGAGAGCCTTTTTCCCAGTGTTTCTCTGTGTGGCCATGGAAGTTGTGCCCAAGTTCCATCCTTGTGTTCTGCTATTCAAAGGGCACCCATGGGAGACTCTGTAGAGGTGCTGTGGGAACTGCCTTGAGCTGGCTTATCCTAGGTATTGAGAAGAAAGGTCAATAGCACTGAGGTCAGCTGCCTGGTTTCTCTGTCTGGTCACGTGGATTATGCTGGCTCCATCCTCTGGCATGCAGGCCAAGGTGGGGTCAGATGGACATGTAGTTTATTGCAAAACTGCTTGGGAGGGATAAAAAAGGCAGAAGTTCAAGGAAGAGGCTGGAACAAGTGTCAGATTGCAGCATATCTAGCCCTGGGAGGGAGAAAGAAGGGAGCAAGGTGGGATAGAAGAGTCTCACTAGGAAAACGTTTCCATAAAGCCATGGGGACTCCTGGACCTCAAACCTTGCCTTTAAAGGCATCCTAAGTCTCCAAGCAATGGCCTAGTGCCTTGTCTGGGATCAGCCCATGGGAAATTAAGAAAAGCCTCCTTTTCAAACCATAGGTGGGTTTCACAGCTGCTCTCCTTTTCACTTTCCCAGAAGTCAGAGGTCTCAGTGGCACAAGTTCATGGCCACCACATTCCACCATTCACATTACACACCCATTCCATGGACTTGGTGAGGCTTTTCCTAAGGGGAAACCTAGGAGATGGAGGTGAGGAATGGTGGTGGGGATGTGGCTCAGTGGGTAACATGATTGCCTAGCAGCCCTGCATTAACAGGACAGAGTAACCCTAACACTTGGCAGGTAGAGTCAGAAAGACCTGAAGTTCAAGGTTGTCCTCAGTTACATAGTGAGTTTAGGGCTAGCTTGGGCTATATGTAACCTATAATTAATTAATTAATTAATTGAATCAAGTGAAAGAAACAAACTGCATCCCCTCCCCCTTCTTGCAGTGAGCTGGGATTCCTTCTCCTTCCCCTTTCTATTCTAGACCAGCCACAGGCTCAGCTATCACCTTGACTGGTCATGATGGGTTAGTGTGACACAACCCTCAGTCTCAAGAGGTCCAAACTCTGGACTTTCAGAACCAGCAGATACCCAGAGTCTACACTGCTGCTCCTGACTCCCACTCTGTGAAAGCACCTCTGGCCTTTTCTGCTAGGACAGCAACTCTTCTTCTTGCCCAATACACAGACTACAAAGTCTCGTAGCAGCAGCAGCTAGGAGACTCTGCTCCCTGCAAGAGTGCTCTGCCTTGGGCTGGAGAGATGGCTCAGCGGTTAAGGCACTTGCCTCCAGTGCCTAAGGCCCAGGGTTCAATTCCCCAGGACCCACATAAGCCAGACCTACAAGGTGGTGGCCCAAGGTGTGCTCGTGCGCTCTCTCTCTCTCTCTCTCTCTCTCTCTCTCTCTCTCTCTCTCTCTCTCTCTGCTTGAAAATGAATAAATAAAAAAAAAAGAGTGCTCTGCCTATGGGGGATCAGGACTTCTCAGCCTGCATTGCTGAGAGGGCAATTGGGATGTGATTACTCACAATGCCTTTTGGGAAATATTTACTAATTGCATTGTGGGTAATCAAAGCCACAGCTGAAGAATCAAGGAAGGTTTCTGCAGAAGGCAGCCCTTGATACCGGTTAGTCAGATATCTGTCACTACAACAAAACACTTGAGACACTCAACTTATAAATAAGAAAGGATTGTCTTGGCTCAAAGTTTTGGAGGCTTTGTTTGTTTGATACTGTTGCCTTAGGGTTTGTGGTAAGGTAGCATACCATGGCAGAGGAAACCTGTTGGCAACATGGCCAGGAATGACAGGAGAGATGGAGAGAATTTCCTAAGTTTTCTTTGAGGACATGCCCCCAAATGACCTAAAACCTCTCACCATGTCCTACCTCCTAAAGGTTTCCACCACCCCAGCTTTAGGACCAAGCTTTTGATGCCCAGGCCTTTGGATGACATTTAGGAGCCAAGCTTGAGCAGTAACCATGGCTGAGAGCATGTCAAGGCCTGTTTCCTCACCTGAAAACAGGAGAAAGTACTCTAAGCTCTAGGGGTTTGGGACTCAGTTGGAAGACACAGACAGACATCCCTCTGTCACGGTCCTCTCTAGTCTGCCACTTCTGTGCACCCAGCGACTTCAGTTCTTCCATCTGTTTGTCTGGGGGCACCGATGCCTCACTTGGAGAGGTTTAGGGCACAGGTAGAGAGCAAGCTGAAACCCTTAGCGTTGGGAGGACAAGCTGGGGCACAAGGGGACAGGCAGCTGTGGAAACATTGGTTTGGAGGCTAACATGGAAAAATAAAGAGGGGAAAAATGATCTAGATAGAGGAAACCAAATGTACACGGAGGAGGGAAAAAGCAGATGTTCCTGAGTGGCATGACAGAGGCCAAGAATGGAGACTTCTCCATAGTCGTACATCAAGCAGGCTTGCAAATGCTACCAGCCTTGAATTCCATGATAAGGAGGGTAACTTTACCCTGGAGGGAACAGAGAGTCCTTGGCAATTTCATGTGGGGAAGCAACCCAATCCAATTTGCATTCTGTGTAGCTGGTGTCCACAAAGGACTTAGATTCTAGAAAAATGAATTTAGGTAGAGAAAGGAGGGAGGCAGGCAGGCTAGGGATTAAAGTAGTATTCCAGAGGTTGCCAGGTAATTAATGTGGTCCAGAGCCTCATACATGCTAGGAAAGTGCTCAACCAGTAGTAAGCTACAGCCCCAGCACCCGTGAACCAGATTTATCCCCCCAAACATGCTTCATTGGGCCCACTCAACAGTCCTAAATGCTGGCAATTTGTTTCAGGCATCTAAAAATAGGAAGATTTTAATGCTGCAATATGGACTGTGCGCTTCTCTTGAAATGTCCTTCATCCACACTCAATCCACACACCGGCTCATTTGTCCACTTCCACCTCTCCCACCTCACCTGCTACCTGTTACTTTTGTGGTTGTTGGAACCGGATTTGGAACCTGGGGCTTTCTGCATGCCAAGCAAGAGCTCTCTGTCACTGAGCCACGCCTCTAGTCAATAATTTATGTGACCTAAGGGTACTTGAGTTTGTCATATCTGGATCTAAAAGTTCTGGAAGCAGTCGGAATGGCTGGGAGAGGATGTTGCCTTGAGAAAATAGATCAGAGATTCCAGGAAAGCAGGGAGGTATCAGGTGTGTTGGGAGCTTATTTATTTTTATAAGGAATCATGTGCTGCAGGTCTGAGGTGCAGAGGGAGAGGGATTAGGACCTGGAAGGATGCCTTGTTCCCACACCATCTCTGTCCTCATCCGCCCGCCCTGCTGGCATCCAGAACACCAATTTCCGGTTATCAAACAAAGCTCCTTCACACCCGGGTGGCTTTACAAAGCTGCTGCCTCAGCCAGGAATCCTCTCTTAAGCACCTTTCATCAAAGCTCCAGGCTCGACCTGAGACCCCATGGCCCCCCAGACAACCTCTTCTCTGAGTAGACAGGTGGAAATAGGATGGGAGGATAGTGACAGGCGGACGGACAGATGGCTGCGTGAATACCTTCTGAATCCCTCCTGGAAACAGACCCAGGTCCCGCCCCCCCGCCCCCCCCCCAAGCGCAGACTGGAACAGTCTGGGACAGTCTGGCCCCTCGGGGACCGGGCAGCTGGACCAGGTGACCCTCGGAGATTCCCCCCGGTCCTCTCTAACCTCGTTCTCGCCCCCTCGTGGGCTCTGACCTAGAAAAGGCGGGGGTGGAAGCTGGAGCGGAGCCGGCGGGCGCCGGGACCCAGCGCAGCCGGAAGGCGGGCGGGGCGCCGCGGCTCCCTCGGGGCGGGGAGGAGGGGGGACCTGCGCGCGCGGCGGGAGCGCGCGGCGGGAGTGCGCGCGCGCGCGGCGGACAAAGCAGCGGCGGCGCGCGGGGCGGAGCCGCGGGCCGGGCCGCGCCGGCGGGAGGCGGAGCCGCGATGCCGCGATGGAGCGCATCCCGGGCGGGCGCCGGCGCTGGGGCCCGAGCACCAGGCGGAGCGTGCGGCGGATCCGCAGCCGGAGCCCGCGCCAGGCCCGGGCTGGGGACCGCGGGGCCGGGCTGCTCCTAGCGGCGGCCGAGGGGCTGCATCCCGGCTCCGGCCGGACCCCGCAGCGCGGAGCGCGCGGGCCCCCCACCACGGCCGGGACGCAGCGGGGACCCCAGCCCCAGCCCGGGGGAGAGAGGCTGCGCGGGGATCCTCGCTTCGGTGCTC
Organism: Zapus hudsonius; assembly: GCA_004024765.1. Classification (NCBI taxonomy): domain Eukaryota; kingdom Metazoa; phylum Chordata; class Mammalia; order Rodentia; family Dipodidae; genus Zapus; species Zapus hudsonius. The sequence goes on along the minus strand of PVHP010006396.1, from coordinate 31,592 downwards.
TGAAGACGCTCGCTCCGCTCCGGGCCCCTCGTCGCGTCGGCACACCCCTGGCCACGGAGACCCAGCGCAGACGCCCCTAGGTCGGGGGGTCCTGACCCTCCCCTGCTCCGGTGCACAGGAACCCCCCTCCTACGGACCCGACGACCGCGAGATACCCCTCACCAGCAAGAAGCCTCGGGGACCTCGCATCCCCGCAACCCGGGCGACCCAGCCCCTCGCGTCCCAGCCCCTGGTCGTGGTGCCCTGAGCCCCCAGGGCCGGGCTGACGAAGACCGAGACGGCGCCCAGGCCCCCTGCCGCGGCTTCCCCGCGGCCCCAGCTCAGGTAAGCTGGACCCAGGTGAGGGCCGGCAGGTGAGTGGCCACCGAGGTCCCTAGAGCCCTGCAGGTGGGGAAGTACTGGGTGCGCGCTCCCCCTCCCCAGCGTCGCCATGGAGCCCAGGCTGAAGGACGTCTCTTTGTGTCTCGCTTGGAGGAGCCGCCCCCTCCTCCTCTCCCTTCCTCCACTTCCCAACCTAGCAGTGGGGTTTGGGTACAGATCCGGACCCCCGGAGGGAGTGGGCTGGAGCCCTTGGTGCCATGGAGAGGCTGGGGTCCAGGAGAGCATGTCCCCAAAGAACTGAGCTTGAAGTGTTTGGTCCCTAGGTCCTTGAAGCCTATACACCCCTCCCCCCAGGGCCAGGCTGAGTTTTCAAATGAAGCCCCCCCCCAGGAGATAATTTGGGAGTATGCGCAAGTGACGAGGGCTTCCTTCCCCAGTTCTGTATGATGATTTATTTGGGCATTGGGTGTGTGCCTTTGTCTGAGAGGGCAGAGAAAGGGGCGTGTTTGATAGAATGAGTGGGAATCTCATATTTTCAAGCAAGCTCCTTTAACCGCTGAGCCATCTCTCCAGAGAATCTCTTACTGTCCCAGTGGCTTCGCTGCCCCCCACCCAAACCACAGTCGGAATCTTCACCCAGGCCCCACTGTGTTTCCTGCAGGACAGGAAGGGGGCAACCGTCCCCCTCCTTCAAAAAAAAAAAAAAAAAGCAAGGTACTAGTTTCTGGGAAGGGGAGGTAGTCAATATGAAGAAACCATTGCCGGTCAAGCACCGATGTCCAGGGACAACAAACCTAAGTTTCCTTCCCTTTCCTGACCTCCAGAATAGCTAGGGCCAAGTTTAGGGCTGGGTCAGTGTGTCCTCTACTGGTTCCTGCCTTGGCTTTCCAAAAGATCTACAAAGCCCAGCATGGCCTTCAATGAAGTCCCCCAGACCCTGAAGCTCCCAGGAGACCCTAGGGGTGTTTTACTCTGGAATCCTGGATCAGAGACCCCAAGAAGGGGCTGGACTGGATTGCCAAAGCCCCCTCCCCAGTTCTATTAGAGCCTCTCCCCCTGCAGGTGCCAGGTGAACAGACAGGCTGGGGAAGGCAGCACCAGGGGTTGGGGTAGGGAGTTTCTTTGTTCATTTATTCATTTCAAACCTGTGTGTTTGATATTCTAACTCCTGAGCTGGGCTCTCTCCCACATTGTCCTGATGTCTGGCCTCCATGCTGTTCAGGGCCACCTGCCCCACCTTTTGACCCCACCCAGACCTCCCATGATGTACCTGATGCCTTGTTTACATCCTTCCCAGTGTACACTGCCTTCACCCCACCTGCTGTTGGCATTGCCCCAAGGGTGAAGATGGGGCCAGCAGGAGAGCAGAGTCAGCCTCTTGTGGCCCCTCCTGCAGATTCAAGGACAGTCAAGGCAGCCACCCTCAGCACGGAGGAAGCCTGTTGCCCTGAAGATGAATGACCTTGGCCAAGCCTGTGGCATTTCTTAAAGAGAATGACAGAGGGAACCACCTAGTCTGTAGATGGCTGTAGATGGGAGCTGGACTATGAAAGACATCTAGGTGTGTCCTATCTATCTTGAAAGAGTTCATTTCCTGTTGTATATTGGAGCCCAGGCTTTGACACACACCAGGCAAAGGAGTGAAACCACATGCTGACGAGCCAAACTTTGAGTCACAATGACCAGGAAAACCTCTTAAGAGGGCAAGGCGGTAGAGAGGAAGATTTCCTTCCTCTCTAATCTGCAGTGGCTTCCTATTGAGTCCCTAATCAAGTAGTTGGGTCTCTGCAGTTTGCCCTGATCCACTTCCGGGCCACTGTACTACGCCTGGCTCACCTCTATACTTCTAATCTTCTCCATCTATCCTGTGCTATGCCTCTGACCTAGAGTCAGAAAGCTTCTACCTCCACCTCCCCTTTTGATCTGATTGGGGCTGGCGCATAATAGAGAGCTGAATTTGATTGGTCTGTGAACGGGTGGCTTGGAGACAGTGGTGTGTTTCTCCATGTGTTGTGAGACTTTGCACATTTAGACTCAGCTTCTAGAAACTGGGCTGTCTTGTCTGGGCCACACCAGCACTGTGGAATCCAGAGCCCAGTGTCTTGGACAGTGTGTGCAGAGTAGAGGTCTAGTTACATTTTGTTGGTCCAATGTATTTCACATGTCTGCATTTGTTGTGGGTACTAGAATAATATGGAAGATTTCACAGATCCTCTTGAAAAATCAGGAGATGTGGCAACCTGAGTCCAGAGCCAAAGAATGGTCATCTTCCTCAGACAGGGAAAAGGCTCCCAGCTGTCCTCAGAACCCCTGGCCTACTCATTGATGTCACTTGCTGGCTCTTGCTGCTGGCCTCCAGGTTTGTAGGGCATGGTCGAGGCTGGAAAAATAATGATTGCCATCTGGTGGCTGTTGTCACTGTAAATTCTGCATACACATGCCTTCCTTGCAGCCCCTTCCCCCCAGGTTATTACAGGCAGAATGTCCATCTGGGGTCATTAGGGTCAGCGGTGAAGTGAGCCCAAGTTCCATAGCCCACCCAGCATTGGAGGCTTTCTGCACTGCCACTCCCGAGAGGAGAGCAAACAGCCCAGGTCCTGGGCCCAGGTCTTATTGATGCTTCGTGGGTTAGGGCTGCTGTCTGGATCTCATTTTACTGTTCAGTGCAGAGAAGAATTGAAGGACAGGCTCTCAGCAGTGGTTCTGACATTCTAGGGGGACTGAGTTCTATACTTGGGTCAGATAGTAGGGGCAGGGCTTACAATGTATTAGTTAATGAAAAATCCTAACCTCTGGGCTGGAAATGTTGTAGTTTAGCAATAGAGCACTTTCCAGCAAGATCCTGGGTTCCAGTTACAAAACAACCAACCAGAACACCCCTTCTACAAACTCCTGACATTCCTTCAACATTAATGAAATTGATGATACTCGTCAAATCACTACCTGGAAGAAGGAAGAAGGTGGGCTGTCTTCTTGGGCAAAGGTCTGTTTTGGCTTGAGGCTCTCCACATGAGAAGCAAGTCTTGTGGAAAGCACAGGCTCAGGACTGCACAGGCCAGGGTCTGCACTTCATTTAGCTGCTGTGTGACCTTTTGCAAGTCACTTACCCTCCCTTGGCCTGTTTCCTTGTCTGTAGAACAAGGACAGAACTGTGTAGGGTCACCTGGCTGACTACGTAAGATAAAGTGGGAAAAGGACCTAGGTCAGGGCCTGCCACATAAAAGTGGCCAGAAGTGGTTGAGCCATTTAAAGGGTCACTATAGATAGTGACCAAGTGCCAGTGTCTACTTCCTTCAGAAGCTGGTCTAGGGAGTGTAGGGCTTTGAGAAGGGCCTTTAAGAAGCAGAAGTTGTCAGTGCTTAAGCAAGCTCTGAGGTGGGTATGTCTTTTCCAGTCCTGTCTTGGATCTCTGTGGGAGGTGGGGGTCTATAGGACTGGCCCTAGATCTTTGGGGAGGCCCTCTTCACTCCCAGCATCCCCTGAGGAGAAGACCTGATGGGCCTTAGTGAAGGTATTGATGGCCAGATACTTTGTGCCCCAGGCAGTGGACTCTCCAGACCACAGGTGCCCTTTCCAGACTTTAGGAAGCAAAACAAAAAGGCATGGAAGGGTCTCCTCTCATGCCCACTTGCTCTTTCCTTTCACCATACCTCTGCCACACCTGGAGAGGGGACACCGGATTCCCAGTGAGTCCTTAATGTCAGACTCGGAAGTGATAGTCACATCAGCACATCACATCAGGCTCTGGGCATCTTTCTCTTTACCTCTAGACCAGCACTGCGCTGAGCCTGGGGCAGGATTTGAGCCCATCTGTGTGTGCCACCAGAGTTGTGTGTGAAGCTGCATTGGCTCCCCAACCACTAACTAGCCTGCCCTTGGACAAGTCAGCCTGAGTATCTGCTAACTGCAAAGGAGGCCCCAGCTCCCAGCTCCCATGGTGGTTTGTGAGGTCCAGGAGTGTGTTGTGGTGAGGTTTGGTCTAGCTGCTGCATCCAGAGGCTGTGTCTGCTAAGTGCTGGTGTTTTTCGCATACCCTTTGGTGTACCCAGATGAGCCTATCCCAGGCCAAGGGACCCCCTTTCACTTCCCATTGCCTAGCACTCTTTTCCTGAAACTTGGACAATTACAGGAGGGGCCAAGAATATTACAGCTACATCTGAGATTTGGGATGAGCCCCAAGAGGCTGAGAGACCCATCAGAGCTGGGCTGGACACCACAGAGCCACCTCTTCCTCCCAGAAGGCCTGAGAGGCTGGTTCCTGAAAGCTTGCACAACCCCAGCTACCCTTGAGTAGCTTCCCCTGTTAGCATCCTCCATCATGGTGGGGGGGAGCTGCCCCTGCCCTTGAGCAGAGGGCTCCGGCAGTAGCAGCACTCTGGATCCAGCTGTGTGATCTTGGGTAAGGTGCCTAACCTTTCCCACCTGTCATATAAGAAAGGAAGTGCCCGTAGCACTTGCCCTGAAGGGTTGCTGGAAGGACTGAGTGTTCATAAATGTTCATCAAGTGCTAGGAGTGGCACCTGGGGTGGATTAAGGTTTGCTTTTTTTTTTTTTGTATTAGCCTTCAAAAGTCATGAGCAGAAGCTGGGCATGGTGGTGCACACCTTTATTCCCTGCCCTTGGGAGGTAGAAGTAGGTGAATCGCCTTGAGTTTGAGGGCACCCTGAGACTACCCTGGGCTCTGGCTCGATAAACAAAACAAATGAACAAAAAAGGCTTGAGCATAAAGGAACTGCTAGCCTCACTTTCAGAGACAAAGAAGTAGGGGCTCTAGGATGAAGGGCTTTACGCAAGGCTCCCTGTCTGGCGGCTTAATACAGATTCCCGCCACCTTTCTTCCGTGCTTGCACCCATAGTGCACAAAGCTTGGTGGTTAGAAGGACCCAAGAGGACTTCACCTAGGCTCTAGGACATACGGAAAGAAGCAAGGAATCTGCAGCTCTGGCTGGAGTCGCTCAGGTCAGAGTTCTGTGTCTATCTTTACCTCTCAGACCTGCACAAGACTCAGCTTCTAGAAGGGTTTCTGTCACTGAGAGTGAAAACCAGCTTTCTGTGGTGTCCACAGAGGCCCTCCATGACAGTGGCCACCCCATCCTCACCTCTGCCCTGATGTATCCTTTTGACCTCCTCTTTGCCTCTGAGCACCAGCACAGCCCCACCTCCCTGGGCCCTCTGCTGTCCCAGTGCAGTGTCCCTTGTGAGGCCTGTCCAGCTACCCTCCATGCAGTGTCCCTTGCTGTGCAGTGAACCTTGCTGAGTTCTGTCCTGCCAGCCCCCACAGCTTCCTTCTCCTTCCCTCACCATGATCATCAGCTGCCTTTGAAGTGGAATGTACACTCCTTGAGGGGCAGGGCTGCATAGCTCCCAGGTGCATTCCAGATTCAGTGGCAGTGCCCAAGCACGCAGTAGGTGCTCAATACATCTTCACGGAATGTTCTGGGGCCATTCCTAGCTGTGTGATCCTGATTATACCACTTAATCTTTCCTTCTCTGATTCTCAGTTTCCTTTGCTGTAAGGACACAATGGGAATAATAGTTTCTCTTAAGATTATCGTGAGGTTTAAATGAGTCAGTATGTGTACAGCACTTCTTCATATGGCTCATCAGTGGTGCTCCTGTAAATGCTACTTAAACCTGAATCGCCTCATGCCTACTTCTCTCCTTGGTGTTGGGGATGAAACTTAGGGTCTTGGGCCTGCTAGGCAAGTACTATACCACAGAGTCGTCCTCAGCTGTTAAACAATTTTACTGACAAGAAAATGGAGGCCCAGAGAGCAAATGATTTGCCCAGGACCCCTTGGATAGAAGTGGTAGGAAACACTTGAGTGTGAGTGGAAGTCTGCTCAGTGGACCTGAAGCCTGGTGTGCCCCTCCCCCATAGCCCAGGGGAGGGCCCAAGTCTGTAGAGTCTCTGCTCACCTAGCCGTGTCCCCAGTATTCACCACTTGTCCACTGCTGGTCACCCAGCTGAGCCCCTAGTCTATTTCCTTGTACCCACTGCATCCTTTCTGTTGATCCACCTGCCCTCCCCCCCCCCCCCCCCCCCCCCCCGTTCTGAGCTATCTACCTCTCCCAGGCCACCAGCCTTGGAGTCTCCTGCTTTGGATTCTGGCCCCTCAAGTAGCCTGGAGGATGATGCCAGGGGTTGCTCCTCCTAGGGCAGGCAGCCTTTTGGTAGACAGGCATCATGATAGCCACCAAGTATGTGTCCAGGGAAGGGTTAGATTGTGCCAACTGGGAGGGAGGGAGAGAGGGTAGACCTGAGCACAGTGAGCCCCAGGCTGAGGAAGGGCAGCTAGGAAGCTGGTGCATTTCCTTCTATGGCTTCATTTGGTACAGTCCCAAATCTTCCTCAGTTTTCTCATCTGGAAAATGGGAAGGGAGTAGGCCAGGTGCTCACAAGCTTATCTGGCTAGAGTTGGTTTGGGGGTGAAATTTAGCAGTGGGAAGATAGCCTTTGCACATGGAAGAGAAAACCAAACTCACAGGATCAGTGGCAGGACCAGAGCATAGCCCCTCCACCCAGCACCTGAGTGTCTCCTTGCTGCCAGGCACTGTAAGAAATGCCCATTTCTCATTGCAGCCCACATGCCCAGTGGCTTCCTTAGCCCTGTTACTGAGGTGTGTAGGCAGGGGGCACAGCCTGCCCGAGGCCTTGTCACTAAGAAGGGATAGCCAAGGTTTGTACCCTGAAGGGAAGAGAAAACAGTGGAGAATATTCCCTTCCTCTCCGCCTCCTTTTGGGGCATGAAGGAATGCCTGGTATAAGATGGATTTGTGTCAAGGGGACTCGGGCAAGCTTGGTATGGTGGCTGCATGCACCACCATGTGTCAAGAGGGTGACACAGGAGGATTCTGAGAAGGAGGTCAGTGTGGGCTACATACTGAGACCTTGTCTCAAAAAACAGAACAAGGGAGAGGCCTTGTCTAGGGGCCTCTGACCCCCAGTACTGTGTGCAGAAGTAGGCATGAGATGTGGGGATGTTACTGGGAGTTAATGGAAGAGTCCAAGTGCAGATTGCTGCCGTGGATAAATAAGCCTGTGTGAGTGGCTGGGATGATTTTCAGGGAGAACATTGAGAGGTCCAGACTGAGACACCTGTCATGAGGTCACAGACGAGTCATTGCTGAGTGCCAGCTGCCTCCTGTGGGTTTCAGGGTGGTCGGCAGGCTGGTTATTCTTGGGTTTGCAGAAGATCCAGGCCTCATGCTGGGTGTGAATTGGCAGGTAGGTGCAACTTCTCTGGCTCTTTCCTCTGGCCGTGGTATGCTAACCCACCATGCCCGGTTTCTCCTGCTGCTCAGAGCCCACAGGATTGTATCTAGTGAAGTTTCAGTGTAACCTTCATAGTTCCTCAATTCTCATGCCTCTCCCAAGAGGTTCAGCTGTTTATTCATCTCAGCACCTGCTCTGTGCCAGGCATTGTGTTGGCTTCTGGAGGATTCTGGAAGCAGTAGAATCTCTGCCTTCCAGGTGCTTTAGTTAGAGTGGGGGACAGGCAGTCAACAGTAGATGTCAGAAGTCAGCAAATTATGTAATTCATTTGAAGGATCTACGTTCTGCTGGGAAGAAGTAGAGCAAGGTGTGGGGGAAGGAAGGGCAAGAGGCAGCCCTGGGTCAGAAGATGGCATCCGAGCTGAATGCTGAGAAGTGAGCCATGTGGACAACAAGGGCAGGGCTGTGCCATCAGAGGGAACAAGCCTGGGCTGAGAAGTGAGCCATGTGGCCATTGAGAACAGGGCTGTGCAGTCAGAGGGAACAAGCCTGGGCTGGAGCTACCCCTGGGGAGCAGGAGAGAGAGAGAGAGAGTAGAATGTTTCCCAGGGGTTCCCAGGGGACAGGGTCAGTGGAAGGACTGGAATAAGGCAGGGGCTAGTGGAGTGGAGCCAGGAGTGACTTGATGTTCCTTGATGCTTTGTCAAGAATGGGCTGTGTGGAACCTGGCACAGTAGTAAGCACCTGCTGTTCCAGCTACTGGGGTGGCTGAGGCAGGAGAGCTGCGAGTTGGATGCCATCCTGGGTCAAGTGCCCTTATTATTGTATGGATTCTGGAGTTCATTCATGCAAGTACAAGCAAATGAGAAGCCTATTATTATTTTCCCCCTTGTCAAGGTAAGGTATTAACCTTTATTGGAGCTCTCCGACCTGATCTGAAAGCAGCCTGGATGTTCCAGAGGGTGCAGGGGTGGGAAGCATGCTGGTGGCAGCTGTTGTGGTCACTTATACCAGAGGCAAGCCTCTAATTGGCTGGAGCATAGGGGAGGATTGAGTTCTCTTCAGAAATCTTAAACTCACCCACCCTTTAACCTTACAGACTGTTTCTAGAAGCGATCATACAGACACATCTGTACTCATTTTCCAAATTACTATATAAGGTCACTCACTTTTTATAGTGGAGGCACAAGGCTGACCACAACTGAGTGTCCACCACAAGCGGTATGACTAAGTGGTGGGCACACCTGGGTTCTAGCTCCGCAGCAATCCCCAAGCTGGCTCCCTTTCCTCCTAGCCCTCCTCTGGTGGGAATTTAGCACCACCCCTGCCTTGGGTGCTGTCCACGACTCATGGTGCTGAAGACAAAAGATTTCCAGGGAGGTCTGGGGCCCTGGGGCTGGAGACCAAGAGTAAAGATCAGGATTCAAGCCTGGCCTTGTTGTTCGTGGGCTGAGTGACTTTGGGCAGGCTCCGAGCCTAAGTGCCCTGCTCCATAAAAGGGGTTTCTGTGATCAGATTGCAGAATAAATGATAACTTTTTTAGTCTGCCACTTTAGAGATAGTAAAGCCGTGGTTAAGCTCTGGAAACTAGAGTGGCAATGCTTGAATAAGAGTCTTGACCCTGCCACTCAGGTACATATCAAGACCATATCTTAAAATGGGGCTGGAGGGGTGTGCCTCAGCAGTAGAGCACCAGTATTGTACCACTGGCCTCTTTCCACAGTGACCAGTGCCACTCACAGTCCACTCCCATCTGTGCTACCTAAGGGGTCAGGGCTATAAGACAGTAATGGCATTTGGCCTTGAAGGTGTCCTGTCTCCTGGTCCAGCCTGCCACTGGCCTTCTGTGTGATCGAGCAGGTGCTGTACCCTCTGATCATCAGTCTTTCCATCTGCAAAATGGGTCCAAGGACCTTCACATGCCATCAGGAAAATAACTGTGCCTACAGGCAGGGTCACATTCAGGAAAGCCAAGATATAAAAAGTTACAACTTCCCAAACACATAAGGAATTATTCACCGGTATTTGTCACCCCCTGGCTCAGTGCTGGGAATAGCAAGATGATTAAGGCAGGGGCTGGCTTTCAGGCTCTCTTGGATCTCTTGCTGGGTTGGAGGTACACTTGTCTGGAGTCTTAGCTCAAAAGTTATATAACCCCAATTCAGTCTGCTTAATGAAGACAGAAAGGAAAAATAATGAGTGATGAAGTGAATGTCCAGAAGTATAAGAGGCTTCAGGCATGCCAAGTGACCAGAAATCTGTTTATCTTCCAGCTCTACCCATCTCTGCTGCTTCATCGCCAGGCAAGCTCCCCACACAGTAACAGCCCTGTGTCCTCAACCCATGGTGGAAGTACCGATTCTGATAGCTCCTGCAGAAGTCCCAGGGCTGCACTGCAGTGGGTCACTTTTGGGCACATTCCATCTTCGGGCAGAGGAGTGTATCTATAAGTTGGCCAGGCCCAAATCAGGTCTGCCTCTCATGGCAGAGTGGAGACCAAGGGCCACTATTCGAAGAAAGGCAGTGATGCTGAGCAAGGAAAACACCCGTGGGGTTCTCGGGAAGCCACTGCAGCTCTGCAAGGATGGGTGGTGCATTCCTGTAATTCTGAAGTCAGGGAAGTTCAAGGCCACCCTGGGCTGCTTAACATGATTCTGTCTCAAAAATAAACTCTACAGCAGATGTATGAGCAAGACAAATATTAAGTAAAACCAGCCTTAAGTCTGGTCTGGAGGGTGCAGGGGATGTTTGTGAGCAAAGTGCATTGCTGTGTGCATAATGAAATCTATCATTTTGTAAGCTAACTAAAACAATTCAGATTTGTTTTTTTTTTGAGGTAGGGTCTCACTCTAGCCCAGACTTACCTGGAAATTCACTATGAAGTCTCAGGGTGACCTCATACTCACAGCCATCTTCCTACTTCTGCCTCCCAAGTGCTGGGATTGAAGGGGTGCACCACCACACCCAGCATGATTCAGAATTTTTTAAAAGATAATTTATCTGACTCCATGTCTCAGTAGAACCTGTAGGAGGACCCCAGAGGCAGGGTTGAGAAAATGGAGTATGTAGAGCCAACACTATCACTACAGGTTAAGGATGAAGCTCCAGTCCCCCCTCACTTTTTAGTGACATAGGAGAGAGAACATGGCTGTTCCTACCCCATGCACAAAATTCTGCTTTTATCAGAGGAAATTTTAGTCATTCTAACCCAGAGAAGTAAAGTGGCCACCTGAGATCCTTGCAAGCCAGGCCTTTTTTAGGGTGCCCTAGGAGTTTGCAGTGCCAGGAACACAACATGGGCCCATAACCTGAGGGAGGGGATCTGAGCATGGATAAAGAATATTAGGACTCCAGAATGAAGATCAGGCCTAGTTAGAGTCATGTGTTATGGCCAGGAACAGGTCACCATGGGCATGCCTGTAATCCCAGCACCTACAAAGCAGGAGGATGGCCACGAGTACTAGGCTACTTCAGTCTTCATTGTAAGCTCCCAGTAATTCCCAGTAAGACCTTGTTTCAAAAAATAGAAAAGGAAAAAACCTACCTGGTATCCATGAGTTGAGCCTCCCTCCCCCAAAAGGGCTTTTGAAAGGAACTCAGCCACTCACAACAGCAGCATTAATCCATAAGGCATTTCTCAGAGGTTTTGCCTCAATACCATAAAATGGCAGTTAGAACTGGGCATGGTGGCCCACGCCTGTAATTCTAGCAACCAGGGGACTGAGGCAGAAGAGCCGAGAGTTTGAGACCAGTCTGGGCTACATAGGAAGACCTGTCTCAAAGGAAACAAAAAGGCAGGTTTCAACATGGGATTGAGGGAGGATGAGTCTATATATGAGGGTAGTAATGGTAAGCAGCTGCTTCCCCGGGTTGCTGTAATGGTCATGTGATTTGAATGTGACCCATAGGACTTCTCAAAGTACCTGGCATAGGTAAGTGCTCAATAACTGTTAGCTGGTACCGTTATTATTGCATCAAACAGGATAAGGTGAACCCTCTTCTCCATAGATAGGTCACCCTCCAGCCACTCCTGGGGTTGAGTTCTGATCCGTTGGTCTCTGAGTCTCACCACCATGGGAGAACCTTCGTGGTTGGACACACTGAGGTTCAGATTGTAGCCCTTTTTGCTTACTTGCTACATAACCATTGAATCAGGGTAGCACTAGCTGCTGTAACAAACAAGTCATGTCTCAACTGAGAACACAGTAGAAATGGGCTTCTTACAGTGCAGCACAGGTAATTCTCATTCCTTCTTGGGGGTTACTCCATTGTTTTTCCATCACCAGAAATACAGTGAGGGTTTTGGGGTCCAAGCTAGCACTCAGAAGAAAATAGAGGCACCTTCCACAGTTCAAAGAAGCCCCGAGATGGCTGTAACACACATCAGTCCTGTAATATCCCAAAGGGGAAAGCCAGTCACATAGACACACCTAGATGTGAAGGAGGCTGAGTAGTGTGGCGACTTTGTAGAGTAGAAAAGGAGACCTGTGTTTGGTGGTCTTTGCCATAGCCACAGGCAGGTCACCAACCTCTCAAGCCTCTGTTCTCATCTGTGAAATAGTATCAATGAGGTGGACATGGCTGCCCAGGGTGTACATTCACCTAAGCCAATGGCTTGTACACTGATACACATGTCATACCTCATCAGGGTGCTTCTATAAAACATGGGCTACTCCTTTCCCCTTCTCCGGATTCTCGTGAGGACTCAGGGAAAGTTTGCCAGGCGACGGCATTATGTGCATATTTATGTGTGTGCAGGTGTATGTGTGTGCGTGTCTGTCTGTGCCTGTGTGTGTGGAAAGGAATGCAGACTCCAAAGTACCCTGAGTTGGGTGCTGGGCTGGGTGTAGCATCAGAGTGGCACCCAGCCCAGGCTGCCTGCCAACAGGAAGTGGTAGGTGGTTCAGTCTTGCTTCTTGCTTGGGAAACCCTCCCCCACCATGGTGGCCCTTCAGCATGTGACAGAGCTAGAAGTGCTGCTATGGAGATAGGACCCCCCCACACCCCGCCCTCAGCCACACAGTTGGGAGGTGGAGGCCTCCCTTGGGGCCAGTGGAGACACATCCTTGAAGTATACCGCCCAGAGGGTCTCCTGGGGGAGCAGTCAGCCTGAGTGTGGGTGGGTATAGGGGTCAGCAGAGACCTCTACTGCCTGGAGCTGGGGTTCCCTGCATGGAGTTCACAGCTGAGTGAATTCTAATGTGCTGTGGCAGCAGTGCTGATGAGGTACCTGGAGGACAGAGTCACCTACTGCTAAGGTACACGACTTCCTCCTTCCAACCCCTTCTTGGGGTAGATGTGTCGTGCTTCACTCAGTCTCGAGGTGACGTCTGTACCAGGAGTCACTGTGCCTACCATGTGGCATCACAGAGAGTAAATGAGTCAATGCCTGTGCAGTGCCGAGGCTGCACCCTCTTCTGGGCCTCAATTTCCCACCCAGCAACTGAGGGAATCTGGGTGCACGTTGGGGAAAAAAGCCGGCAAAGTACCCTTTGAGTCCTATTCCAGTGCTAGCTGTGTGACCGTGGGAAGCCACATAGTCTCCGTGCAGTTCCACTATCTCTCTAGTTCCAGCATCATGCAGTCCTGGGATTGGGAAGATTAGCCAGGTTGATCCTTAGGATCTAGGTGTAGTCTTCAGTAAGTAGTTTTGTTTCTTTTTAGTGTTCTTGTTTTCTTTAGCATACAGTTGTGCAAACTGAGGCCCAAAGACGGCAGGCAGGACTTACTCAAGGTCACTCAGCTCAAGTGACTCCCATTAGGATCCAGGCCAAGGCTGCTCCAGGCCCATGGTGTTTCTTGCACTCCTGCTGTGCCTCTTAAATCACGTTCGTGGTAACTGGGTCAGAGACACAGTGTACCTGGGGATGACGAAGCAGCAGCAGCAGCAGCAGCAGCAGCAGCAGCAGCAGCAGCAGCAGCAGCAGCAGCAGCAGCAGCGGGCAAAGGCATGTGGAGCCAGTCACTGTCTTCTGCTGATGCCTGTAGAGAACACACCTGCAGGGAGAAGTCTAAGCATTGAAGGGACCCCAAAACTAGACCCAGTGTCCTCAGGTGGGAATGCAAAATAGGGTGAAATCTGCTTGCCTTTGACCCCAGGAGCTTTTGGCCTGTTGACAGGTGGACACGACTGGTATTCGCGGTGACCCAGTGATCTGCACCTGCTGGAGTAGTGGAAAGTTTCATACAGGAGTGGGACCTGAGGAGGCCAGCCAGGGGGACAGGAATTGGGAAGTAGTGGTAACTTGGGAATGGTGGTGTGGCCTAACTAGTCACTGATGCTTAGGGAGCTAGTGTGAGATCAGAGCATGGGCTCAACCTTAGTGTCCAGAGGCATCTCTGAGGCCTAGTGGGCAGGGATGGCCAGGCATCCTTGGGTCCTGTGTGTGTGTGGGGGGGAGAAAAACAGGATGGCAAGCATATAGCTTTTTGTTCCTATAGGCAAGCCTCCAGGGGACAGAGAAACAGCCTGAGGTGACCAAAGCTCCTGGTGGGTGAATTACACCCTGAGTACACATGCGCCTCTATGCACATGTGGTCATCTCTTTAGCATCCTGGACTCAACATGTTAGAAGAGGGTCAGGAGAGCAGCCTAGCATCTCCTTGGCAGGCATGGAAAGTTCAAGGTTGAAAGGGACTATGTGACCCCTCAGGGACAGCCCCACATTGTCCCCCAGGACTGAGGCTATCCCTCAGGTGCTAACTCTAGTGGCAGGGCACTTGACAGGGCTCGTGGTTCCAGGCAGCTCTGAAGCCAGGGAGAAACTACCTGGGGTGGCAGCACCCACCCTTTCCCAGTGGTGGCTGGGACATGGAGACTTGGTGACAGAGGCCAGTCAGGACTAAAGGGTGGAGGCAAGTGGAAGCCCCGCTGGGTTCTCAGAAACCTGGCACCATTCTTTCTGGGAGGGGCTGCTCTGTGAAAGTGTCACCATGCTACAGACTAGATTCCCAGGCATTTCAGCTGGAGTTCTTGGCATGTGTTGTGATCAAAATAAACTTGGAAAGAAACGGCTGAAGATGAGGGCGGGAAGGTTCTGTGAGAACAGGGTCTATGAGCAGAGCTGGTTCATGAATGGAGGGAGCAGGAGCTTGGAGTGGAAGCCAGTACAGGAGGGGGCTCTGCGCCCCAGCCAGCACTGAGGACAGTGCAGATGGAGCTCCGCCTGTGGCTGGTGGGAGGCCAGGAAGTTCCCTTCTGACGTTCCTCCTCTCTGTGTGAAGTGGGAGGCTGGTCGTGCCTGCCATGCTGCCTAGGAGGGAGGAAGGGCAGAGGAAGAGGTGTCGTGCCGGGGCTCATGAGGGACCCTGCCCCCCACCCCCAGCCTCAGCCTGACTCAACAGCCCAGCAAGAGGAATGCTCAAATGAGCTTGGGGAAGGGCGCATGGGTGCTACACACTTACAGAGCACGTCACACTTGTTTATTGAATCCTCACAAACAGCTCATAGGAAGTAGGTTCTGTTATTAAATCCTCTTATTAGCGAGGAAGCCACCACAGGCATGAAGTAGCCTGCTCAGGACATCTAGCTAGTAAGCAATGGGTTTGGCATTCAGATTCAGGCTGATGGCTCCAGAGATCCACCTTATCTCAGACAGAGCTGTGGGGCGTATCCTTCAGGGAAGAGAATTTGGAGCAGCTGTGATGTGGGCTGGAGGCCTCTGGGATGAGAAGCCCAAGAGAGGTACATGCATGGAAGGAGCTGATGGCTGTGGGGCTGGCCCTCTGCCAATGCGTGTGCATGCATGCAGTGTGCACCTGTGCAGTGCACCTGGGAGAGGCTCCACCCCAGATAAGAATCGAAAGTTCTGGATGGCTGCCTGGAAGACAAGGATGGGGACAGATACGCCTTAGAAAGGGATCAAAGCAACTCTTGGGGTGTCAGGCATGTTCATTACCTTGATGGTTTCACGAATATGCATATCAAAACTCATCAAATTATATGTTTTAAATATGTAGTTTATTGTATATCAACTGGACCTCAATAAAACTGCAGAAAATGAAGCAAGGTAGTGGATGACAGAAATGAAAGTGCCACATTGGGTTTTGGGTTTCTTCAGCAGAGCTCCTGTGCCCAGCTCTAGATACTTCTATGTGTTAGTTACCCTACTCCAGCAGCTGCAGGAGATACATCCATGAAGACCACCCCAGCTTCTGTGGACACGAAGAGGTTTCAGGATGGGAATGGGGGGCCAGGCAGGGTCTCTGGAGGACAGGCCCTTAGTCCTCATTTCGAAGTGCAGGATGCTGGGCAGTTTCCCAAGGCCATCATTTCAGTATGTGTACCTGGGAGGTTGTGATGTCATCTATTTGGGGAGGCACTGTGAGGCTGTTGGTATGGCCTATGGGCTCTTACTGTGTGGCCATATTAGTACCATCCTGCCCATCTCGAGAGAGACTACATAGCTGTGGGCTGTGGTAGGATAGCCTCTGCCCTTTCCTGACCTCAGTCTTAAGTCTCTTGAGCCCAGATTGCCTCTGAATGTAACATGTGTGCTTGCTGCATTTGTCCATCGCCCCTCACACATAATCCCTGAATGGCAGACATTCACACATATTTGCTCAGTGCTGGGTCCCCAGGACTTTGATTTTTTTTTTCTCAAACAGTAGATGCTTCATTGATACCTGTGAATGAGGCTAGGGCTTGGTGATGGAGAATGTGCTTATTAGCATGAACTAAACTTGGGTTTGACCTCCCAGCACACCTACAACAATAAAACCAGAACTTGTTAATGGGAGCATATGTGGCTTCTTTTTTGTAACAAACTTGTGTGCCTTGCTGGGCAGTGTATAGGGACAATATGAGACCAATGGACTTGTGACACAAGCGCTAATGAAGGATAATGATTGGCGCCAGCCTTGTCCCCAGGTGGCTTTGGGGGAGTGACAGGACAAAGATGTTCACTGCCTCCTTACAGTCATCTCAGGCCTGGTGGGGAGGGGGTCCAGCCATGAATTTTCTGAGTGCTGGGGAGACAGGAGGTGGATGGAGGGGGACCTGGCCTGTTTCCATTCTCCATGTCACTGACTCACTACAGGGAGAAGATGAGCGTGGGCTGCCCTGAGCCTGAGCCGCTCCACTCCCTGCCCTGCTGCGGGCCGGGGGCTGCCCCTGGGCCTGGGGCAGGTTTGCCCCTTCTCACGGAGGACATGCAGGCGCTGACCCTTCGCACACTGGCTGCCAGTGATGTCACCAAGCACTATGAGCTCGTCCGGGAGCTGGGCAAAGGCACTTATGGGAAGGTCGACTTGGTGGCTTACAAGGGTACAGGTAAGTGTTGGTAGGGTAGCAGAGTATTAAGGTGTGGGTGGGAACATGATGATGCTCTCCAGGGAACAGGTGGTGGGGTGGGTGTCATGTAGCAAAGATGTGCTACAGGCAAGAGCGGAGCTGAGCAGAGCACCCAGAGTGGGGGTAGACTGCTTGGGGCCACCTGGATGTCTTTGAGACAAGCCAAGGGGATGCACCCAGGGACTTCTGCAGTCCAGAAACCAGGCAGGGCTGGCAAGTGCTTGGAAAACATTATCCATGGCTGACCCCAGGGAGCTGGACAGAGGTGAGGGTGATATTGCAGTTAGCCTTTTAAAAATTTTTTTAAAAAATTCATTTGCAAGCAGAAAGAGAAGAGAGACAGGCAGAGAGAATGGGTGCATCAGGGCCTCCAGCCACTGTAAATGGACTCCAAATGCATGCACCACCGTGTGCATCTGGCTTTACATGGGTCCTGGGGAACTGAACTCAGGTCATTAGGCTCTGCAGGCAAGTGCCTTAACTGCCGAGCCATCTTTCCAGCCCTACAGTTAGCTTTTTGTTTTGGGGACAAATCCCTTGACCAGAAGTAGCTTATGTGAGGAAGCGGTTTATTTCAAGCTTTCAGTTTCAAGGGGAAGTTTCATCATGGTCGAGAAAAGCATGGCAGATCTCACATCTTTGTATAGAAGTTACAGAGGGAGAAAACACTGGCTGTCTCTGAACACACAGTAGGCTAGTCAGTCCCAAGGTCCGCCCCCAAAATACACCTTCTCTAACAAGGATCCACCTGCCAAATGCTCCACCAGCTGGGGACTGAGTACAGGGGCTTGGCTACACACCCTTTACACTCAAACCATCACTGGTGGTCCTTGGTAACAGTTCGCCACATTGAGAGAGTGCTGGGAAATGGTCTTGTGAGGTCAGTATGAACATCTGTTTCTCAGATGAGGACACTGAGACCCAGACATTAAGTCACTTGGCCAAAATCAATAGCTAGAGTTTGAACTAGGATAGCACCTAGTATTTTCTGGGGCAGGGACCTCTGACAACTAAGGGCAGCAGAAGAGTACTGGGCCCACCTCATTGATACTTTTATGTGTGACCTTGAGGAAGTAACAGCCTCTCTGTATCTGTTTCCTCATATAGCAGATCAGAGGGATCACCAGTGCTCGCTTTATAGGGTCATTGAGAAGTGAGAGTTGTGAATGTGAAGTGCTGAAGGTGGGGCCTGCAATGTAAGCATTGTGTGGCCGGCCACCACATGACATGCACCCACATGCCTGCCCAGTACCAGGGACTTGTACCCTACAGTGTCTTCTTCATTCATGTATTGGCAAACATATGCTGAGCACCTACAGTGTGCTGGATTCTGGAGACACTTAAGGTACAAGATTGGTTCCCTTGCAGGGAGCCATGTGCTTTCGGGGGGTGGTGGTGGTGGTGGTGGGCTTGACAAATGAGTGAAAACTGGCAAGGCAACACCTCTGGGTAGAGGCAGCAGGCCTTCCTGGCCATCCTCCTCGTGGAGGGTTGCAGACTGATGTAGAAGAAAGACCCAGGTCAACCCTGCTCTGTTTATGACTTTCGGCAAGTCCTTCCCCTCTGGGTCTGTTTCCCATATGTAAAAGCAGGATGTCATGCTGGTTGGGGCCACTTGGCCTTTGTTGCAGGCATAGGTTGTGCAGCCAAGTGTGGGTGTCTGTGAGAGGGAGGGAGGAGGGTCTCACCACTGTTGCTGTGGCCCCTGCCAGGTACCAAAATGGCCCTGAAATTTGTGAACAAGAGCAAGACGAAGTTGAAGAATTTCCTCCGGGAAGTGAGCATCACCAACAGCCTGTCGTCCAGCCCCTTCATCATCAAGGTCTTTGATGTGGTTTTCGAGACAGAGGACTGCTATGTCTTTGCCCAGGAGTATGCACCTGCAGGGGACCTTTTTGACATCATCCCTCCCCAGGTACTTGTGGTGTTGGCACAGACAGGGTTGGTTTTGGGGGTTACCAGTGTGTGAAGTTGGGGAAGAAGTTAGACTGTTTAATCAATAAACCCAGTGTGGTAGTGCATGCTTGTAATCCAGCAGCTTGGGAGGTGGAGGCAGAAGCAGTAGGGATCAGCAGTTCTAGGCCAACCTGGGCTGCCTAGTGAGCCTGGCTCAAAAATCCAAGGGCTGGTCATGTGGCTTGGTGTAGGGTATTTGTCTAGCGTGGAGAAGGTCCGGGCTTGAATCCCAGCACTGAGTGGAAAAAAAAAAAAAAAGCTGGGCATGCTGGTGCACACCTTTAATCCCAGCACTTGGGAACCAGAGGTAGGAGGATCACCATGAGTTCAAGGTCAGCCCAAGATTACATAGTGAATTCCAGGGTCAGAGCAAGACCCTACTTTGAAAAACAAACGCACAACCATCATCATAAATGAACAGACTCCAAACGAACCAGGACTGCTGTCCCAGAGGTGACCAGCAGGGCTGGGGTGGAATCTGTCCAGGCACTCGGTGAAGGGCGGGCGGGGATGGGGTCAGAGGCTCGTTGAGAACGGCCGCTGGAGCCCCGACTCCCACAGGTGGGGCTCCCGGAGGAGACAGTGAAGCGCTGCGTGCAGCAGCTGGGCCTGGCGCTGGACTTCATGCATGGCCGGCAGCTGGTGCACCGCGACATCAAGCCCGAGAACGTGCTGCTCTTCGACCGCGAGTGCCGCCGCGTGAAGCTGGCCGACTTCGGCATGACGCGGCGCGTGGGCTGCCGCGTGAAGCGCGTGAGCGGCACCATCCCCTACACTGCGCCCGAGGTGTGCCAGGCGGGCCGCGCCGACGGCTTCGCGGTGGACACGGGCGTGGACGTGTGGGCCTTCGGCGTGCTCATCTTCTGCGTGCTCACCGGCAACTTCCCGTGGGAGGCGGCGTCGGGCGCCGACGCCTTCTTCGAGGAGTTCGTGCGCTGGCAGCGCGGCCGCCTGCCCGGGCTGCCGTCGCAGTGGCGCCGCTTCACGGAGCCCGCGCTGCGCATGTTCCAGCGCCTGCTGGCCCTGGAGCCCGAGCGCCGCGGCCCCGCCAAGGAGGTCTTCCGCTTCCTCAAGCACGAGCTCACGTCCGAGCTGCGGCGGCGGCCCTCGCAGCGCGCGCGCAAGCCGCCCGGGGACCGCCTGCCCGCGGGGCCGCCGCGCCTCGAGGCGCCCGGGCCGCTCAAGCGCACGGTGCTCACCGAGGGCGGCGGCGGCGGCGGCCCGCGGCCCGGCCCGGTGCCCGTGCCCCTGCCCGTGCCCGTGCCCGACCCCCCGGGCGCCTCCGGCAGGACCGACGGCCGCCCCGACAAGAGCAAGGGTCAGGTGGTGCTGGCCACGGCCATCGAGATCTGCGTGTGAGCCTCCCGCCCTCCGGCCGCCCCGGAGCGGAGCGCCGCCCCACGCAGCGGGAGGGAGTAGCTAGATTAGGAGACCCAGGCCGCGGTCGACCTCGTGGGTGGGTGGGTGGTGGCCGACTTCCGCCCAGAGGAGCCGAGCCCCGCAGAGCCAGGACCAGAGGCCCTTGACACACCCAGAGCGGGGAGCTTGGGAGCCACACCTCAAGCTCTGGAGCCCTGACACCACTTCTGGCCCCTCGGATCCCCTGGTGGATCACCCCAGAATTCCCACCCCACCCTGGGCACAGAAAGGCCCTTAGTGCTGGGCGGTGATGGAGCTTTAGACCTCTGTGCACCTGCTGGGGCGCTGGCATTGGGCTCACGGGGAACCCTGGAGGCTACGGGAGAGGTCAGTTAAGTCCTGGAAAATGTAGCAAAAGTCGTGTGCATACAGGCAGGCACAGCCCAAATGATGTCCCTAGCCTGCTGGTGAAAGCATTGGGCCCAGGAGGGAGGGCAGTTGCTGTGGCCGCACAGGCACTGGGAGGCGTGGTTTTAGTAGTACCCACTCCACTTGGGACCAGGACTAGCTATCCTGTGACCCAGGGCAAGGGGAATGAGTGGGCCCAGCTGCTCCTTCGCAGGTCTTTCCCCCAAACCACTTAATCTTGAAGCTGTCCCAGCCCTTGGCCACCCAATTTCAGCCAGGGGCTGACCCGTGTCCATCTGGATAATGTGTGGGGGGGAGGTAAGGGAAGAGACACATCTGTGGGTGTGGCAGGATGGTGCGGATGTGGGAGGGGTAACGTGGTGGGCAGAGTACAACTGTATGGGGAGCCTTGCCCATTTGGTGACAGCATCCAGACACTTCAGCAGCTGTCCAGGCCCTACCTGTGATCCACATCACTCCTCAGGGACTCCCAAGGAGGCACCTGCTGTTGGTTCAGGCTCCTATGCAGCAAAACAGGAACCCAACCTCCCCTCTCATACTCCCTCGGGACCCTTGCCCTCTGTGGAGGCCTGAGGGACCCACAATAACCTCAACATGGGGGAGGCTGCACCACTGACCTGGGATGCCTCTACCAAGTTCTTTTTTGGGGTTCCGAGGCATTCAAGGGTGGGGGATGTGGTCTTGGCTGGCTGAAAAGGGTATCAACCATTTATGGCCTGGAGCCCCCACCTCTCTTCTCCGCACTCACTTCGCATTCCCACCACAAAAGGGCTATAGGTTTCCCTGCTCTGCCCGGGTTGTTTACAAACTGTGCAGTCCCCCAGAGCCTGACCCCACTCTTCGGGTGCCCCCACCTGCCTAGTGCGCCAGGTAAGTAGCAGACCTCTCCTCCGCTAAGGGCCACATCACTGCCCCAGCCGCCAGGGGCCGCGTGGTCCCCCTCTCCAAGCAGAGACTTCTCTTGCCTTAGGCCTCTCCACATCCTGATCTGCAATAACACGGAAGCGAGATTCCACAGTAGACATCCCGCATCCCGCTCGTGAGCCCTCTTTCTGTTGAGATCCTGTGTGGGAGGACGTCTCCCCTGTCGTAGTATCTAGGATGTTCGAGGTAGGAAGAGCCTTTAGGTATGTAGGCCAGCCTCCATGTCTTCAGAGGCAGAGGGCATCCTGACCATGAAGCAAGACTGCTGCTACCACCATCACTGCTGTCCCCAAGGGTCAGGTCGGGGCCCTCTGCCCCTTCGGAGAGGTGTTAGTCACAGATGTTTACCTCAATTTATGTCACTGTTGAAGACACAATAATAGCAAAAAATTCATAACACCATAGACATGGAGACTTAGAAGACAAAAAGAAACCTCCCCCTGACGATTCTTATGTGAAGGTACAATGTGTATGTGTGCGCACACAGGTGCGTGTCTGTCCCACCCAGGGCAGCCAGATTCTTGGCACCCGTCAGCCCCCTGTGATCCCCACACTGCCCCTGTCCTTTGGTGCTTCCCAGGGGGCCCCTTTGAGCTGGCTTGTGGGGTGTGGGGAGCTCTCTGGATGGGAGCTGGGGCCACAAATCTCACCAGGTCCTCTGGGTAGAGAGCTCTAAAGCTACTTGATGCTCTCAGCCAGCGTGGTGGCAGGTGGGAGGGGCCTGGGTGGAATCCCAGCCCTAGAGTTCCTACTACCTTGTCCTGCCTCCCCAGCCCCATGTGTTTGTAAATACTCTGGCATCCTTTGGCCCCAGGAGGTTTTTAAATGTGTTATTTACTTCTCTAATCCTGACAATTGCTATAAAATAAAAGTTTAGAAAAATAATCACTGTGTTTCAGTTCAGGGTGGGAGGGGCACGCAGGGGGTGCCTCGTGTTCTTGTAGGCCTCTAGCGGGCCCAGACTAGGTTGCCAAGGGGGGTGGGGCAAATGCAAGGAGTTGGTGCTGGCTTAGTCATTCAGCCTGGGCTAGAAACAGAGACAAAAGTCCTGGGAGCAGAGTATCTGACCCATCTACCCCACCACTCAGTATTGATCAAGCACCTGCAGTGTGGGCGGGCCAGAGATACATCAGTGAGCAGGATATGGGGGGCTGGGGCTGTCTAGTAATAGGAACATGTTACACAGAAGGCTGGGCTCAGGAAAGGTATGCGACCCGGTAGCACACCAGGTATATCAGTTCTCATTGCTGGGACAAAAAAAAAAAAAAAACCCAACTAGAAGCAGTTTATGGGAAGAAAGGGTTCAGTTTACATTTTTTGAAGGGACCTTTCATTATGGGAGGAAGGCATGGCAAGCCAGAGAGGGGCCCTAGCATCCTATCAGAGACAGACAGGAAGAAAGGGAACATAGCATGTGGAGTCTGGCTACACCTCAAGGCCTGCCCCTAAGTGACCCATTTCCTCCAGCAAGGTTCTACCTCCTAAAGGTTCCACAACTTTCCCAACAGTGCTACCAGCTGGTGATCAAGTGTTTAAACATGTGAGCTTATGGGGGACATTTACATTCAAATCATCATACCAGGTTTGGGGACATCAAAGAAAGTTGTGGAAAAACAGACCAGGCGATTCCAAGTTCTCCGGTCAAGGGGTATTGTGAAGTGGTGGAACTGCTCTCAGAGGCTATTGGCCAAATAAAAGCCACAAAGCGGGGGGAGCTAAGGAGGCTGAAGTGAGCAGCATGATTCAACATTCATTCAAAGAAGCATTTATTAATTACTATGTCAACAGAAGTTCTGTTGGCGCTCTCTGTCTTCAAATTCAAGTATATCCAGAATTTGCACTGCCCGCCACACCTTGCATGGCTCCCACTGTATACATTATCCCTCCCCTGGCCTGTCCCAGTACCTTCCTCTCTGACTTCCCAACTGCCTCAAGCTCTTCTAGTGCAGCAGCCAGAGCCATTCTTACTTAGTAAAAAGATCTGTCACTCTGTTCACAGAATCCCCCAATAGTAGCTCTGTCACCCCAAGTCAAAGTTGAGGTCCTCCAGGGACCCACATGATCTGGCTTTATCCCACCACATCTTCTGGTACCACCCGTGACCACACTGGCCTCTTGCTCCTCCCAGGACAGACAGTGTGCTCATACCTGAGAGCCCATATCCTCATCGTGACGCTCCCAGATTTCCCCAGGGCTCCCTCCTTTCCTTCTCCAGGTCCCTGTGCCAATGTCAAAGGGTCTGAGACAAGGTCTGAGGCCTCATTCCACACAGCATCCGCCATCACTTGTTGTCCATCTCTCCCACTAGAATGTAAGGTCCAGGACAACAGAGACAGGATTCAGAAAACTCTGGCTCCACCCCCTCTATTCTTAGTACAGAGCACATAATGGGTACCCCACCATAACTTGTTAAATCGGTGAACATCCAACACTATTTCAGAGGCTGGAAATCCAGAAATAAACAAGACACTCCCTAGCAATCCTCTGAAGCTTACTTTGTAAAGACGACCAGATATTCAATAGGTTACATAATTATATCTGAAATGGAGAAAGAAAAAAAACATTCTGAGCGTGTCAGAAGTGAGGACTCTTACCCAAGATAAAAACAAAACTTTCATTTCAGATTGTCTACCTCTGTAATACTGACCCCAGCTATCACACGCCAGAAAAATGACAGCACTGACCGCTAGGGGCGCTAGTCTCCTACTGTGGAACCAGGCAATCTCATGATGATAAATCTTCCTTCATAAGGCTTCCCAACCACACCTTCCCACCACAGGAGAAACAGAATGCTCCCTGTAGCTCCTGGGGCATTTAATTTAGTTTGAGAATACCATCCCTTGATTACTGCAAGTTCCTTCTTGAGGGCACTTAAGTGTTCTTTCATGTCCATATTCTACAGTCTAAACTAATTCAGTCATCAACATGTTCCATTTGACATTGAACTTCAGAAGAAAGGGGACTTAATCCCCATTACCTCCCTCCTACCCAATATGATTCTTAAGCCCCATGCAAAATTTCCTGAATCTTCATCAGTCACTGCAAAGCACGTTAAGGAAGGCTATTGGAAGCAATTTCAAAAGCAAACTAAAAGGTCCCTTGCACCATCTAGTGGTGAGCGCTGGCATTCTCTGACACATGGGAAGATACCCAATCAATTTACATTACTTTTAATTTTTTTAAAATTAATAAACTCGATATGTACAAGTCTTGCGTTGGTACCCAAATCTCTATCCTCCATGGCCATATTCCACCGAGGACCCTCTTCAATCGGAATGCTCTATGTGATGGAGGGTTATGAGTTGTGCAAGCAGCAAACTTTTTTTTTGGAAGGGGGGACAATGTCTCTGGATAGAAATTTACCTTGGATCCCAGTTCCAGATAAGGGTTACTAGCCACTGAGAGAATATCTTAGCCCATCAGATAGCTGTTACTTATGTGCCTAGGTTAAGTGCCACTATCGCACAGGTGAGTAATTTTTGCCATGCTGGTTGCTGTTTTATAGCATTGTCCTCTGCCTTCTCCCAATATCACAGGCCAATTTCCCCTGGCAGCTCTTGCAGTGAATTCCAGCATTACTTGGGCTAAGCCTTTGGGGACTGGATTCCGTTCAGGTGCCTGCAAGGCCTCCCTTTGTTGTATGACGGCAGCCTGTGATATCTTCAGCAATAGGGTCTTATCTTTTGTGTGGGGTGGTTAATCAAGTGCTTAGACAGAAGCCTGTCTTGTACTGGGGAACTCTAGGTCTCTCTGATCAACAGCTCAATGTGGGAAGTAATCAATTTCTGGCACAGGGAGTTACAAGCCGGAGCCAATTGTGTTAGTTAGGCTTCATCCAACCCCCTTCAGGGCCCATTTAATCAGACAATATTCTGATTTTCTGAAGCAGGGTCTGACTGTAGCCCAGGCTAACCTAGAATTAACTACATAGCCTCAGGATAGACTCAAACTCTTGCTGATCCTCCTACCTCATCTCCTGAGTGTTGGGATTAAAGGTGTGGGCCACCATGCCTGCCTTAAATTTACATCTCTCAGAAATAGCAAGCTTGACTTGTATACCAGATATGAAAGACAGTGGATTAGAAGTCACCTCAGTGTGACACAGTGAATGAGAAGTGTGAAAGTCATCAAAGGACAGCTGGAAAGAGTGAGAAACAGAAGGGCCATGAAGGGAAAAGGAGCTGGCAGAGCAGGGCTCCAGCTGTGGGGCTTCCAGGCAGGTGAGAGAAAGCAGAAACTTCACCCAAATGGTAAACCAGGTAACACTGCCACCAGTAGCCAGAGGAGTGTCCCCTCTTAGGGACCTTCACTCAGGGCAAGCTGGATCCATGACTACACTGTAGAGAATAATTTCAGAACAAGGCAGAGTTAAGCAAAGCTTGCAAGTTTATTAGGGAGAGGTAAGGGCCAGTATACTTCAGATTTAAGCATGAGCTGAGAGAAAAAAAAGAGAGCTGAGAGGAAAAGAAAGAGACACAGGAGAGAGATGCATACACTTAGATTATGTATGACTCTGATTTTTTTTGAGCTAGGGTGTACTTTGTAGAACAAGGTGGCCTCAAAATTACTATGATGCTTCTGCCTCTGCCTCTGAAATGCTGGGATTACAGGAGGGAACATTCCATCACAGCCAGGTTGATTCTGTAGATTTTCATGTTAAATAGCTCAAAGGATGTAATTTACAACAAGGTTTAAAGATTAAGGAAGGTTTCAAAATAAAGTGCAACAAATAAAGCCTAAAATATGAGATAGTTTAGTTATTTTTTATTTTAAGTTTCTTTGGGGTCTGGAGAGATGGCTGAATGGTTAACAACGCTTCCTATGCAAAGATAAGGGCCTGAGAGACCACTCAAGTTTTAGCCCCAGGACCCACACAAACATCTGGGAAAGGCTACCCACTTTTGTAACCCCAGTCCTGTGGGGAGCAGAGACAGGAGAATTGGCAGGGCTCACTCTGGGATCAAGAAGAGACTCTGCTCAAGTAAGAATGAGAAGGATGATAGAGGGGGACACAGATGCTCCCTTCCTGCCACTGCAGGTGAGTGCATCCCGCCAGAGCTGAGCCACCTTGTGCATCTGGCTGTACATAGTTAATGGAAATCAAACTTGGATTCTCAAGCTTTGCACACTAGTGTCCTAAATGCTGAGCCATCTTTCCAGTCCAGAAAACCCCCTTTTTGTCACTGTTTGGTTGGAGGCCAGTCAATATATTGTTAAAACTGAACTAGCCTAGAGTGATGGGTTATCTTGTCAACTTGGTGGGATTTAGGATCACAATAGAACAAATTTCTGAGCATGTCTGTGGCAAAGGTTCTAGATCAGGTAAATTGAAATGGGTCTATGGCCCACCCTATGTGTGGGCTGGAACGTCCTGGACTGTATCAAATGAAGAAAGAGAGTTGAGAACGTGCCTCCTGACGGGATGCTACGTGACCAGCCACCTCACACTCCTACTTTGGGACTGTGAATCCAAATAAATCTTTCCTTCCTTAGGTTGCTTTTATTAGGAATTTTGTCACAGTAATGAGAACAGTATCTACTATGCCTGGGGACTGAGATCAGAGAACAGTTACTGCTCCAGGAGTCTGTTTGGCCTGCTAATGCCTCTGAGTGAGGGAAGACCCAGGAGGCTCAGCTTAGGAAGAGAGATGCTCTACCATCAGTGCAAAGAGCAGTGATTGTCAACTGAGAACAACCTGGAAGTTTGATAGTTCTAAGCCTGAGAACAAAGCCACCTATCTGTCATTCATTGCTGTAGAAACCAAGAAGTTCCAGAAGTGTCCTTGATACTCACAGTGGCATCCTTCCAGCAGACTGATTAAAATTCAAGAAGCCTTGGAAATATAAAGGCAGGACCTCCACAGGTGCCAAACTCAGTGCTGGGAATGCTGCCCACTCTCCCCAGCACACTTGGGAAACATGCCAGCTGTAAACACCAGCATCACCTGCCCTGTGGAGTATTGCAAGAGTGCCAGGACCTGCCTAGGCACAGCCTGCCAAGCTAAGCATGACCAATAGAGGTCCCTGTACACAAAGAAGAAAGCTACAAAGGTTATGACCCTTCTGGCAGACACCAGACACTTGTCTCATAGACTCAGCAAACAGCATAAACTATAGGAAAGACAGAAGTTCTTATTTCAACTGCCCACCCCAACCCAAGCACAGAAGTAGTGGTCTCCTGTTTTTCAGGACCCCGAGAGAAGCTGCTGTAGCACCTGCCCTCCTTTTTGACTCTTGCGATTCCGCCTATCTGCTTCATTTTTAGCAGTGTTTTCTCTTCACTTAAATGTTTTATAAGTGGTTTCATTTGCTATTTCCCATCATACATTCATTTAATTTTGTTTAGACATTTTTTTTTCATTATTGGGTAACATTTGGCCCTTGATTTCTTTTAGTCCTCTGTGTCTCCCTCACATTTTGTAGCATTTTAACTATTGTTTTATTTTTCAAGATCTTTTTATTCTCTTTATTTAAAACATTTATTTACATATGTGTGTATGGGTGTGCCAGAATGTCTTGCCAAGCACATGTGACTTTACATGGGTGTAGGAGAACTGAACCAGGGTCCGCAGGCTTTGCACCCAAGTGCCTTTCAACTGCTGAGTCATTTCTCCAGCCCTATTCACTATTCATGAAAATTTTTGAACTTTTTTGTATTACTGACAAATACATTAAAAAAATTTTATTTCCAAATTTCTTTTTCTCTTCTTCCTAATATTGTTCTCCATTCTTCTTTTTGCTTTCTTTTAATTTTTTCTGCTTTATTTTTCATCTTTTCTGCCTCCTTTTATTTCATTCATTATTTCCACAGTTATCCTATTTTATTATCCATAATTAGATACACTTAATAAGAGAATAATGTGCTGATGTCCCCAGTTCCCCAATTTCCATCTTCCCGGTTCCCAATCAGCTGGGTATCCTCCTCTGTGGGGAGTCTGGATCAGTCCATGGGGTAGGAGGTTATGGAAGGCCTAGGAGTTAACCCTCTTGCACCCCCCTTTGTATGTTACTGAGGGGGTGATGTCTCTGGATAGTCTTCTCCACTATGGCTCTTACAATCTTTCTGCCCCCTCTTCTGCTCAGTTCCCTGAGTCATGGTGGGTATAAAGGCTGCTTTATTGTTGTGGTCTTAGGTGCCTCGGTACTTCTGCTTTACATTGTGTTCAACATCGTTGGTGTCTGTCTCGCTGATTCATCCTGGGTTGACTGATTGGCCGTGGATATAGGTCTCTTATTTATCTCACCACTCTCTGTGGGGTTCCATGTGGATCCTAAATGGTAGGTCTGGGGCGGCTCATCTCTTGCCAGGAAGACAGCTATTGGCCTGTGGCTCATTGGTAGGGTTGGAAGAGCTCTCTCAGAGCCTTCTGAAGAATACAAATAGAATCTCCATTGGAGACTGAGATCAGTATAGGTTATTTGAGATACACATTCCTGAATTGGCTAGATTCTATTGTTGGTAGCTTTTTGTAAATCACTTGTAAAGTAAATTTCTCTTTGGGGGTCCCAAGATTTTGGTTCCCAATGTATTTCATGCTGAAATCCCAGTTCCAGCCAAGGACTTCTCTTCACTGAGTGGATTTCTTGACTGAATTAAAAGTTGTTGATTGCCTCCCCTAGGCTTTGGCTCCTCCACTGCACAAGTACTCATTACATGGTTCGCTGTTCTCTTCCAGTAGGCAGTGTGTTCAGCCTACTCATGATGGCAGACTTCGTTTCATGTCAGTGGTCTCTGTTTATCCCAGCTGTCATTGACCAGCTTCCCCTGGCAGCTTATGCATGCCTTCCAGTTCTGCACTAGCTACCATCTGGGAGCTGGTTACCATTCTGGACCACATAGGGTCTCTTGGTGCTGATAGATGGCTTTCTGTGGTTCTTCAGCAACAGGATCTCACCTCAGGCCTGGCGTGGGTAATCACGAGCTTTGACAGAATCCTGTCTTGTTTTGGGGACCTCATGGGTCACTTTGGTCAACAGCTCAGTGAAGGAAGGATTTTGTGGCTGGGACCAGGAGCTGCCAGACTGATCTTTTTTTTTCACAGATTTTGAATCTCTCCCCATCTATTCTTGGCCCCTTTTGCCAGACAATGCCCACTCCATGCTCACTAGGTTACATTATGCACGTGATGATTTTATGATTTTGAACCAATTTTGGTTCAACTTCATGTTTAAGTCATCTCCTCCCCCCATTTCTTACTCCTCTTTCCCAAACTCTCACTTCTAACTGGTTTGCGTAGAGTTTACTGTTATCCTGGTTAGGAACCACCTATGAGGGATAATATGCGATTTTTGACTCTTTGTTCTTTTGAGAGTTCGCTTGGTAAGATCTGCTCCAAGTCAGACCATTTTTTCCTAAATTTTGATATATCATTTTTCCTTTCAGCTGAGTAAAATTCCTTCGTGTAAATGTACCAGTTTTGCTATCCATTCCTCCATGGATGGGCATTTGGGTTGATTCCAATTCTTGGCTATTATGAATTGAGCTGCTATAAACATAGTTGTACAAATGTTTCTGCATCGAGGTGTGACATCTTGTGGGTAGATGCCTAGTAGAGGGATAGCTGGGTTCATTGGTAGCTCTATGTCCATTCTGTCTAGGAGTCTCCACACTGCTTTCCATAGCAGTTGATCGAGTTTGCAATCCCACCAGCAGTGAATGAGGGTTCCTTTTTCCCTGCATCCTCGCCAGCAACGATTGTTGTTGCTTTTCTTTATGATTGCCATTATGACAGGGGTAAGATAGTATCTCATTGTGGTTTTGCTTTGCATTTCCCTGATGCTTAAGTATGCTGAGCACTTTCTTAGATGAGTCAAGGCCATTTGAGTTTCTTCCTCTGTGGATTCTCTGTTCAGATCAGTGCCCCATTTCGTGAGGGGACTGTTTGGGATTTTATTATGTATTTTTTTGAGTTCTCTGCAAGATCTGGAGATTAGGCCTTTGTCTGATTTATAGCTGGTAAAAATCATCTCCCAGTTTGATGGGGGTCTATTGGCTCTGAGTATGGTTTATTTGTGTGTATAGAAGCTTTTGAACCTGATCATGTCCCACTGGTTAAGTGATTGTTGCATTTCCTGGGCTGCTGGAGATTTGCTCAGGAAATTTTTCCCTACTTCTATTTCATGTAGAGTTCCTCCTACTTTTTCTTCCAGGGTGTTCAGGGTTACAGGATTTATATTAAGGTCTCTGATCCATTTGGAGTTGATTTTTGTGCATGGTGAAAGGAGTGGGTCTATTTTCATTTTTTTACATGTGTTTATCCAATTCGTCCAGCACCATTTGTTGAAGATGCTATCTTTGGCCCAGCGTACATTATTGGCCCCCTTGTCAAAGACCAAATAACTGAAGTTACTTCCATTTAAAGCTGGGTCTTCAATTCTGTTCCATTGATCCATCTGCCTTTTTTTTTATGCCAGTACCATGCTGTTTTAGTTACTATGGCTTTGTAGTATGTTTTGAAGTCAGGCATGGTGGTACCTCCTGAGTAGTTTTTTTTTTTAACTTAGAATAGTTTTGGCTACCCGAGGTCTTTTGCCCTTCCAAATAAATTTAGAGATTATTTTTTCTATGTCTGTGAAGAAAGAGGTTGGGATTTTTATGGCATGGCATTGAATCTGTAAATCGCTTTTGGCAGGATTGCCATTTTTTAAAAAATTGATTCCTTTTTAAATTTTATTTATTCATTTTCAAGCAGAGAGAGAGAGAGAGAGAGAGAGAGAGAGAGAGAGAGAGAGAGAGAGAGAGAGAGAGAGAGAGAATGAGAATGCACCAGGACGACCACCTTGTGGGTCTGGATTATGTAGGTCCTAGGTCCTAGGGAATTGAACTCGGGGCCTCAGGCACTGGAGGCAAGTGCCTTAACTGCTGAGCCATTTCTCCAGCCCATGGATTGCCATTTTTACTATATTGATTCTCCCTAACCATGAGCATGTAATATCTTTCTATCTTCTCACGTCCTCCTCTATTGCCTTCTTGAGTGTTTCAATACTTTCCTTATGTAAGTCCTTAACAACCTTGGTTAGTGATATTCCAACGTATTTGATTTTCTTTGAGGCTATAGAATATGGGACAGTCTCTCTGATGACTTTTTCTGTCTG
>PVHP010006395.1:46460-60707 GCA_004024765.1 Zapus hudsonius | reverse complement strand
TTTTGTAAAATATTGTTTGTGATTTACCATGTGACCCAGCAATACCTCTCCTTGGCATATATCCTAACAACTGTAGTCACTAATCTACAGATACTTGTTCTTCTATGTTTATTATGGCTCTATTTATAATAGCTGCAAAAGGAATCAACCTAGATGTCCCTCAACTGATGAGGGGATAATGAAGATGTGGTTCATTGATACAATGCAGTACTATTCAGCTGTAAAGAAAAGTGAAATTATGAAAGTTGCAGGGAAATGGATGGATCTGGAAAGGATCATACTAAGTGAGGTAACTCAAGCCCAGAAAGTCAACACCACATATTCTCCCTCATATAATGGCACATTCTGTGACCATAGATTGTTACTAGAAAAACTTCAGTGGGATACTTTAAAGTGAGTTGTTGGCCAAGGAGATTCCTGAGACCCACAAAACATTTATGCCATTGCCAAAGCTCTTGGTTGCCCACCAGAATGAGATGGTAAGACCCTATTGCTGAAGATTACATAGGCTTGGACCGCAGGACACTGAGAAATCAATCTGGAGCTGAGCTGGAAACCTCCTCCCAGTTAACCAGCTGACAGAAAGCTGGTAAAAGCTACAGCTCCATGCAGCCCTATGGGAGAGAGAAATCATCAACAGTGCTGAACAGCAGTGTACCTTGCAAGCCTTAAGACTGGCCAGCCAGGCCAAATGTGCCAACTGTGGCAATAGTGGCACATCTATTGTGAGGGAACCACTTGCTCTCTAATTGGACTGGAGGCCCACTCCATGGGAGGGAATGCATGCCTGGTACTAAAGACCTAGAAAAACCATACAGTGGGGGAAGCATGAGCCCTAAGGGAGGAACACCTGCTGTTGTCTGGATAAAAGCATATATTATGACAACAAACTGCCTTAGAAGCACTTAAAAAATAAGTATACCCAAAGAATAATGCTACTCTCACTCTTAGCTTGAGAAGCTTATCTTTCTCAGATGGCATTGACCACTGGGATGACTCAAAAGACAGCATAGTGCTGAGAAAAAATGACAGTGGAGTGTTCAGCACTGGGACATCTCTATCACTACCTGAGGATCAGGGTCTATTGTGGAAGAGGTGGTGGAAAGATTGTAAGAGCCAAAGGAAAGGTAGGACTGCTTTCAACGCAAACTTTCAGATGTAAAATGGCCTTGATGTTCATGATTTCACAGTGCCTGATAACACCTACACATAATGGGAGTCAAAGTTGATGACACCAAGATAAAACAGAGGAATTGAGAGGGAGGAAGAGATATGGGGGAGTTTGGGAGGGGGGAGGGAATCATAATGGTTTATGGTCTATAATTATGGAAGCTATGAACAAAAAGTTAAAGATTTATTTGCAAGCAGATAGAGATGGAGAGAAGAGAAGAGGAGAGAAGAGAGAAGAGAAGAGAAGAGAAGAGAAGAGAAGAGAAGAGAAGAGAAGAGAAGAGAAGAGAAGAGAGAGAATAGGCATGTTAGGTCCTCTAGCCACTGCAAACAAACTTCAGATGCATGCACAACTTTGTGTATTTTGCTCACCTGGTTAAGGGAAATTAAACTCATTAGGCTCTGCAGGGAAGCCCATTAACTTCTGAGCCATTCCTCCAGCCCCTATACCCTAAGTTCTAATGGATAATTTGAATTTTCCAAAAAGCTGTGGTCAAGTCTTCTGAAAATATGTTGACATTTTAACAGCTTGATCATCCTGTGCTTGATAAAAAACTGAACCTATCTCTTGCTATTTAGCAATTCTCAACTCTGGTACTATTTTTTTTTTCAATCTTTCCTCTAGGTACTAGAATATTCTTACTGCATGCATTTTTCTTTATATAATTTTATTCTAACTTGGGAAATAAGTTCAGAATCCAATATAATAGGTTAAAAATTGGATGAAATTCTCTGATTACTAAGTATGGTTATTGATGTCTGATAATTAGCACTAAAATGTAAAAAAGAACAGTCAAGCATGTGTGTGGGACAGACTCTCTGATGGTGCTGCCTGGAAGTGGTTCAGTGAGCTCCAGAGAGACAGTTTCCATGAGTGCTCACCTACCCTGGAGTGACTTTCTGTTAGTGCAGCTGCCTTTGACTTGAAGCAGCTATGGGGAGGTCATCACCCAGGATGAGATGAGACTTCTCTTGGTAGATACCTGAGTTTGAGTCATGTCTTACTCTTGTAAGCAATCCTTCACCTTGCTCTGTAAGTCACCCCAATAAATTCGTAGGTCCAACCCCACCCCAAAATGCATACAGGTTTGGCAGGAGAACATCAATTATGCAATATCAAAAATAAGCTAAAATATATTCAGGATTAACTGAATTTAAACTTCTGTCTTCTCCAATATATACTTTTTGTCACGTGCAAATTCATATGGCAAGTTACATCTCCTCATTTCTTAAAAACATTTCAAAACGATTCAAAGCCATTTGCTGAGTCACTTACTTATATACTAATAGATACCCTTAGAGGAATTGCTTTCCCCACAGTTTCATAATCAAGCTGTATGTCAGCCAGCGCACGCTGCATATACAATCATGCAGTTCACACATCAGAATGGTGCGTGCTATTATTAATCTCGTACCGAGGAAGCACAGAGTAGAAAAATAAACATGGAGTCAGAGTCAGAATGTTAATTAGAAAGTTAGAGATGCTATATGCTTTTTTTAAAAAAATATTTTATTTACTCATTTTCAATCAGAGAGGAGACAGAGAGAGAGAGAAAGAGAGAGAGAGAACCAGGGCCACCACCCAGTGGGTCTGGCCCACGTAGGCCCTGGGGAATCGAACCCAGGGCCCCAAGCACTGGAGGCAAGTGCCTCAACTGCTGAGCCATCTCTCCAGCCCAAGATGCTATATGCTTTTAAGGCTTTTGAGGTTGGGTCTCACCTCATTCTAGACCAGGCTGTCCTGGAATTCACTATATAGTCTCAGGTTGGCCTCAAACTCACATCCATCATTTTACCTCTGCCTCTACAGTGCTGGGATTAAAGGTGTGTGCCACCATGCCCAACTCAATTGCTAACTTTTAACATTAATTGTCTAGGGCGCATACTATATTTTGTGTTATGCCAGGAAGTGAATTTCTCTTTATATATCCTCATATATATTTCTTTTTATATATCCTGTGCATTTTATGAATTATAAGTGTACAATAGAAGTGAAACTTTACAGAAACATTTAAAAGAACCAACAGAGACAAGTCCTACTTTTGCCCAACCTTAAAGGACTGACTCCAGCAATCTACATTCATTTAAACACTAAGTTCAGCCTGGGAGAGGCAATCAACAGCTTTTACATTTGGCCAAAAATTCCACTTAGGGAGGGGGAGCCCTTAACTGGAAATGGGGACTTAGAGCGATATGCACTGGGAGCCAGACTCTTGGGCCCCCAATGCGAGATGCACTATGTGAGCGGTTGAAGGAGAGGCTACTAAAAAAGAATCAAGGTAATTCAGAAATGTGTATCTCAGTTAACCTATACTGATCTCACTCTCTGATGGAGACTCTGTATCTTTCAGAATGCAGCTAGAGAGCTGTGGCTCATCCAACCCTACCAACAAACCTTGGGCCAATAGCTGAGATCCTGGCAAGAGATGAGTCACCCCAGACATACCGTGGAGGATCCATATGGAACCCCGCAGAGAATGATGGGATGAAAAAGTGAGCCATAGCCACAGCCAATCAGTCAACACAGGATAAGCCAGTGAGACAGATACCAATGATTTTTGTCACAACCCTAAACAGTAGTACAGAGACCCCAAAGTTCTCAACAGTAAAGCAGCCTTAATACTCACACACCACGACTCAGGGAACTGAGCAGAAGGGGTGGGGAAGAGCCATGGTAGGGGAGACTATCCAGAGGCATGGCCCCCTCAGTTACAACATACTAGGGCCTGCAGAACCGGGCTGACTCCTAGCCTATCCATGGTCGGAGGTACCCAGCTGTTTGGGGATGGGGAAGAGGGGCATTGGGGAATTGGGGAACTGGAGATAACAACTCACTGTCTGCCCAATAATTAATGTAACTGATTATGGACAATACACACACACACACACACACACACACACACACACACACACATATATATATATATATATATATATATATATATATATATATATATATATATATATATATATGCAAGCAGAAAGAGATAGAGAAAAGAGAGACAGTGATTTGGATTTGGAGTTTCTTTTGAGTATGTAGAAAAATTCATATCACGAGTTTTCAAATTTTATTTATCTTTTAACCCTTAATAGATTTTTTATTATTTTCCTCTCCACCTCTCTTTCTTGTGTGATATCTAAGTAGATCCTTATTATATCTTCTTCGTTCTATTTTTCATCAAGTACCATAAAAAAGAAAACCTCTCCTTTGAGCCACACATACCCATACAACATAAGCCATTAGTCCTAAGTAAATAAATAAATATTCCTGAGCTGGTTGTGGTGGTGCAAGCCTTTAATCCCAGCACTTGGGAGGCAGAAGTAGGAAGATCAACATGAGTTAGAGACCACCCTGAGACTACATAGTGAATTCTGGGTCAGCCTGGACTAGAGCAACGCCCTCCCTACCTTGAAAAACCAATAACCACAGCAACAAAATATACTAATTTTTAATTATATATTAGTGTATACACACACACACAGCCTCAAGTGGATATTTGGAGAAACAAAAGGAATGAAGAATAGTGAGACAGGAGAAAATACAAGACAAAAGCAAACAAAAAATGTTGATCTTCCTTATTACAGGAAAAAAATTGAATCTTTTCTATACTTGAAATAATGGTGCATTCACGCAACAAGAAAGAATTTTAATTTGATAAAGTACCATTTCAATAAGTGCACAGTTTGAGGTTGAGTTGATTTTCCATTGTTGAAGTTTTAAAATAGTCATGACAGGAAAACAGTGTTAGTCTGCTTCCATGAGAGTTATATCTCAAATTTACATATTATCCAAGTTCAACAGTGAAATGGATTTCAACCAAGTTGAATAGATTCTTGATTTCGATAGAGTGTTCTTCTGCCTCTAGTTAAAACAACCAATGTAGTAACCTGAAGAAAAACAGAAACAATCCCAATATTTCAACTGTATTGTGTTTGTTTTTCACATAAAGAATATACCATAATATTTGGTTCAAAATACAATAACCTTAACTCTCCTTCTCTGAAAACAGAATTCCATGCTTTATAAATGCACATCAGTCACAGATTAATAACTGTTTTTTTAAAAGAATTGTGGAGTACATTTCTAGAAAAACATATGTGAAGCTATGTGGGGGTAGAGGTCAATAATGCAGTAGATAAGATTTTTATAGTAATGTCACTATTTATATTATATGAACAGAAATTAAATCAAGAAATAAAACAGAAAATTAAGATCGTAGTCAATATAAAAGATGTAAAAAGAGAAAAAGTCAAGTATATAAGGCAAATGAGCTCTGTCATGATATTTGTGTACATGTATAAAAGTTAAATCAGTTAGATTTTCCAAAGTGCCCACATCCACCCTCCTCCTGCCATACTCTACAACATCCATGCCTCATATACTTTCCTGTGTACTTTTTTTTTAGATTCCACACATTAAAAAATTCATTAGATACTTCTCTTTCTGAGACTGGCTGATTTCACATAGCGTAATGATCTCAATTTCTGTCTATTTATATACACTAATTGAAAAAGTCATATTGAAATACCACTTGTCAACCATTGGGATGATTATAATATAAGGACAGATAGTAACAAATGTTTATAAAACAGGACAATCATTGGTTCTGTTAGGAACATAAAGTGAGACAATCCCTTTGGAAAGAAGTCTGCAGCGCCACAAGGATGAACCTCCAAACCAGGCACAGTTATGGGAAGAAAGGATTTGTTGAAGTTACTGATCCAGGGGAGGTTACAATGATGAAAGGGGATGGCCCCCCTTTCACAGTCCTGAGCAGAGAGAGAAAAAGCCATTACCAATAACACACACACACACACACACACACACACACACACACACACACACACACACACACCACACCAAAAAGACAGATCCACACTGCAGCTCTGAATGCAGAGGGCCATTCTGTGGGAGGGAGGTCAAAGAGGGTGGTTCTTAATTACTTATGCCCCAATCTGAATAATTTTCAGGAGTATATTCTAATAAATGTATGCATTACTTTGATTTTCTGCATGTGCATGTGTATATATTTTCTTCTTTGCTTATGAAATCAACATTGGATTGGTGTCATGAGGCAGAACTTCTGAGGCTGTGTGAACAGACATTAAATATCCCTGACTATGTAACACCTCTTCCTGGATTCTATGGACAGAGTATCAAATCTCTTTCCAAGCAGGCTCCATCTGGAGCTGAAACATTGCCTGAAGCTAAAACTGGAAGGAAAACATTCCAGATATTCAAGCCAGAGACAGACAACTGTGCTCCAAGGTGTCCAGTCATCAGAAATAAAGGGGTTGCAAGATTTCATGGATCATTTTTAAACCTGTGATTGAGGGGAAAAATGCTTTCACTATTATTTGGGAAAGTGGACTACCTGTCTGTCTTCAGGTGCGAAGGTTGCTAAAGACACACACCAGGATTAAAAGACAGCAAGCCTCCTGGCAGAGACACATAAGCCCCCTTCCCACACACAGGGGGGACTTTTATGTCCTTCATTCTGTTCACTTAAAGATGCCATGTGTATTGTTGCTTAATTAATATTAAAAGACTCCTGGTAGAAGTAGAATTTGTTAAGCCTAACAAATTCTACTTCTAGCCTATAATAATTAGAGGTCATACATTTTATGAATTGGGAGGTAAGAAAGATTCTAAAAACAAACTAACCAATTGTATTTCTCTCACTCTGGAGCCAACACAACATTTTTTTGAATTGGGCTTTGACATCCATGAAAGGAAAGACCTGAGCAGGCTCTTCTCAGAAGGAATAGTCCTACAATTACAGCCTCATTCTTCCCACCTTGCACTCTCTTTCTTTCTCACTCATTGTGTCCATCTTTCCTGACTATCCAAATATGATCAAATTTCCTTTCTTTCTGAAAGAGGGGAGCTTATTACCTACTGTGTTGAAAACCTTTCTTTAGCAGGGGTTGCCATATGGCATTTTCTAAATTGTTTTCAATCTGCATAAAGCCATTGACCCCCTTTTGATTAAAATGGAAAAGCAGGCAGGAATAACTCGGGGTGACTTGGCAGGACTTTCGGATCTGACTGAGTATATAAGCTGTGTTTACAGAACAAAATCGGAAATTGGGTTCTTGTGGACGCACACTCTTCATATACAATCACATTCACATTTTATATTTGCATAAATGAAAGTAAATTTATCTTGGTTTTCTTTAGAAATGTCACTGTAAACTATCTTTCTTGGATATGTAGTTCACCCTACATAGGGTTCACATTACAGACCAAGGCATGATTGAACTAATACTAGTTTTATAATCCAATGAGTTTATTGGGGTTATTTACAGAACAGGGTAGGGAGTTGATTATAGGATCCATGTGTGACTCAAAAACTCACAGAAAAGCTCTGCACAGCCTAGGGGACAACTTTCAGAATCTGCAGCTATAGACACAGCAGGCCTTTAAGGCATTTGCACTGATGGGAGAGTCTCCCCTCAAGCAGATGTTTGCTCATTATATATCCTTAGGTAGGGGTCTTGGACCTCTTAAGTTTAGGAAATTGCACCACAACACTGATTAGAATTTGTCCTTCACACTCGTTTACTGCCCCCATAAACTTGGGGAGTAGTCCTGTGTTCCCTTTAACTTCGTTGACCCCCAGACTCACTCTTCCCACCTGGAGAGAATATTTCAGTTTAGAGGAATTTGCTAGATCACAAGAGACAAGAACAAATGAAGAACTATATAAAATCCTGACAGTTATGTACAAATTATTAACCCTGCACCATCATAGAATTGACAAACACAATAGTTGATGGGAAAATTTGCTGCAGAATAATACATTCTGCTTAATCAATGTGGCTGTCGTAGTCAGTCACACACTGCTGGATGAATCTCCAAACCAGGCACAATTTTTGGGAGGAAAGTATTTATTGAAGCTATCAGATCCAGGGGAAGTTAAGGAAAGGCTGGTCCCCTTTCACAAATCCAAACAGAGACAGAGACAGCACCTCCAAAGCCAGCCAGCAAGCACACTGTCACACTGTAATTCACAAAAATGCAGGACTGCCAGACAGGTTTAGGCTCTTCTTTTGCATATCTATCCCTAGTATTTTGCATCCAAAATAGAAAGAGCCAGTCCCCAAGAGTCTAGGCCAAAGTGACACTTCCTCCAGCCAGAAGCCTGGAGACAATTAATAATTTTAATAAAACTTTAATTCTTTTGGGGAAATCTATTCAAAACTACCACATGACTGTCTAAAACAGTAGCTCTCCCCCCTTCACGTTTCCTTGAATGAGTCACATTTATTGATTACAGCCTTGTTTGCTTTGTTTTAAACTTCCAAAAAGGATATAAACTATGACCCATCCTATGTAGCCTGTTCTACCTCCATAGATTCAGTAGATACTTGGGTAGAATCTAGCCACATTTCCATGAATAAGTCATAAAATTCTTCCCAGAGGTTTCTTCCTGGATGATTAGGTATGTCTTAGCAACTAGAAATGGTACACGAGGCTTAACTTGCATTGATGGTGTCTTTTGTTTATAATTTTTTCGCTTATTTATCTGTGTACATATTAGCGCCAATGTTCTCTAGAGAAACTAAACTAGTAGAATGAATTGTATTAAAAAGTGTATTTATTGGATTAGCTTATTGCAGTTCAACAACAGCAGTCAGAGAATCAAGAAACCAGTAGCTGCTCAGTCCATGACTGGAAGGCTGAGGAAGCATTTTTCCAATACCCAGGAAGGATAGCTGAGCAGGATGGATATGTGCAAGTGAAGGCAACTCACGAGGAAGCAGCACAAGCAGCCAGGCAGGAAAATAAAGAAAATCTTTTCTCCAAGAGTTTCCTTACATAAAGCTCCCTTCAGGGAGGGCAACCCACTCTGGGAGAAGGGCTCACTCTGGAGGAAAACCTTCCTTTATTTAATTCTTCCTGAAGCAACCCCAGAGACTCACCCACTAGGAATGCCTGTGGATTCCTAATCTGATCAAGTTGACATCAGAACTTGACTACCACTGTGTGTGTGTGTGTGTGTGTGTGTGTGTGTGTGTGTGTGTGCAGCCGCTTGCATGTAGGGGAGCTCAAAGGACACCATTAAGTTGAGAGTCCTCCCCATCCACCTCATTTGAGAAAGGACACACTTGTTTTGCGACTGCATGACCCAGGCTGGCTGGCCCACAAACCTTTGGATTCTTCTGGCTCCATCTCTCATTGCTAATGTTTCAACTCTTTCATGGTTTCTTTCCTCTTGGCAAAGCAAACTCAGAGTCATAGGAATTGTTTCGAAATTGATTTTGATAATGTTGTCATTCGAATGACAAAGGTCATCCATAGGTTGCTCATGTGTGAAAGCACCTGAACTCCAGTTGGATTTGATGTTTTGTGAGGTTGTTGAACTTTCAGGATATCAAGACATCTTGGAAGAATTGAATTACTGAGTCCGGCTTTAAGTTGATTCAGTTATCTCCTGTCCCTTCTCTCCCTGCTGATTATATATGTTGTCAGGCTGTATTAGCTAGCACCTGTAACCACTGAGCCATCTCTCTGGCCCCATATCTAGTCTATTTCTGTGGTGTTTTTCTCTAGCTATTTCAAGCTTGTTTTTTTTTTAAAGCTCAGCTACTTTATACCCTAGTCCCATGGCATCCCCAGGTTGGTAGACTGCATCCCTTCAAATAATAAGTCAAAACAAAACTTTTCTGCCTTATTCTGCTTCTTGTTAGGCATTTAGAGGCTGTAGCAATAAAGGTACTTGTATGCGTGTCCCTTTTATGATTATCACACAAGTCCTTTTTATGATACTATGATGACCAGGAAACACTCGTTTTATTTGAAAATATAAAATTAAGTATTCCTCAGAAACAATATTAACATTATACAGGGAAGAAGATATCCAAGCCTAGAGTAGTAAAGTAAATGCACAGTTTATTTTTAAGACAACCTAGCTACTGAGTAGATTCATTGAGCCTCGATGTCTTCAATTCACTACAACTTTTTATTGTGTTCTATTATATCCCTTCATAATTTTAAATAACACATAGGAATTTAGTATTCTTAAATGTTGTGGCAGACTACAGGAGACAAAGGATAATTGTTCATTACCAATATGTTTTGTTAAAAGTTTGAAATTGGATAAATAATTGAACATGTATTGAATGCTTACTACTGAATAGAAAGTATATTTTAAGGAGGCAGAATGTAAAATTTTTCTTATTAATGAAATCTTCTGGTTCATCTTCAGAGGATACAGCAGGCATTAAATATGGAAAAGAGGCATACTAGAATAAAGCTTGAATAGGGGGGTTCTTTCATTTTCATGGTTCCCTTCTTTGTTCAACTGTTTGTTCAGTGTATTAAGCAATTACTTGGACAAAAATTGTCTTGTTGAATTTCTGGTAAGT
This sequence comes from Zapus hudsonius, assembly GCA_004024765.1. Taxonomy (NCBI): domain Eukaryota; kingdom Metazoa; phylum Chordata; class Mammalia; order Rodentia; family Dipodidae; genus Zapus; species Zapus hudsonius. The sequence goes on along the minus strand of PVHP010006395.1, from coordinate 50,165 downwards.
GCTAGACACTTTTAAATTGTGTTCCAAACATGACAATAGTTTTAGGGATTAATGTGTATGTGACATGTTCCAGAGTTTTATGAGGGATGTAAAGAACATGGAAAAAAAACTCGCCATGATCTGTTCATAATTTAGCAGAGGAGACAGAATTCACTCATAGAACAGCAGGTGGAAAAACTCAGGAGTTCAATAATTCTCATTTTCCCCTCAAATACACTGAGAGTCTCATTGTATTGCAGAAAGACTCATAAAAGCCAAAAATTACTTTGTGGGGTAATTATAAAAATTATAGAATTAACTGTCAGCATCCATCTCTATACCACAAAGCATTCTGTAAAGAAGCAATTTAACAAAAATACTTAAGCTTTGATCTAAAAGCAGCAGACTAGCATATTGTGGTCTCTTTGTGTTCACAATATCGATATCCTGAGATTTGAATGACAAAAAGGACTATTTGCTTCTGTAACTGCTTTTCATAAACAAAAAATTCATTAAAAATATATATGCCAAAAGCTACAGAGAAATGATTTTTTGTTTTCATTCTCAGCTCACTTTAAAATGGATTTGAATATCATAAAAACTCCTTCTGTATCATAGTTTTTCTATGCATGCCTTTAAATCCACATTCTGACTAATGAATAAACATTGAGCACCTCAGATAGTAAAGCAAGAACGCTCACCAGCTTCATTCTTAAAGAAAACAGAAAACATAGGTGCAAGTTATTTATCAAATTTAAATAGAAATTCCCCTTAACATATCATAGGAATTTAAAACAAATTTGAAATTCTAATAGGTTGACCATCTCAGCTGTTATATATCTTGCATCTGTAAGCCTATTTGTAATGTAATAAAATGGATTTTGGTACAAATAAAGAGGCATCTTGAAGAATGATGCTTGTAGTTTAAATTTTTTATTTGGCTGAACAATAAAGTTACTTAAGGTAGTCAGAAATGCATGGCATACACATTTACATCGATTTTCTTTTATCTTCAGTGACATGATATCTGAGATTTATAGCTCAACATTTACACTAATGTTTCCCCATAAGTCTAGGTGTAACAAACACATAAATGACAACATAAGTGAGGTAGAGATAAACAGATGATAATATTTTATTTTGCATTCATCATTCTTTTAAGTTTCAGATGTTGAACTTATGATCTTTATTTTTGCTCCATAAGACATGGCTATACATGGAAATCCTCTGGCCCAATCACATAGAATCTTCCAAAGTCTTTCATGGTCAAGTTGGGCAGCTGATAATGCATAGAATCTTTTTAGCATGTTACTTTTCTATTTCTAAATGATGATCACAGCTCTGCCATCTCAGTTGTTTATTCAATAAAATTCTTTTTGAGTATATAATTAGCCTACTAATTATTCTATCAAGAGTAGATTCTTTACGTGTTTCATCATAAGAAAGAAATTTAAGTATAATACTGGCCAAAAAGAAATAGGTCCAAAAACAGAAAAAAATAAAATAAAATGAAAGAATCTCTCCCTAAACTTTCCATTTTATGTTCTGTGGTTACATTCAGTATTCCAGTACAGTAAGCTGTTTAAATAAATTAGATAACCTTATTTTGTTTATAAAATATTATGGAAATGTCTTTCCATTCCATAACAAATTTGCCCATTTTATCATCATGTAAATTCTATGGATTTGGGGTGATCTTTGTAAATGAAATTGATTATATGGGATCTTTGGCAAGACAGAAACCCTTACAGACTATCTTGCATGAAAATATGTATGTATAGTGGCTGATGTTTCTTCTTATACCTAACAAATTAGGACATTTCTGATTCATGAATTCAGAGGATATTGACCAGTGTGTTCTCCTCTATCTCCCAATGTATTCATCAACCTTATTGTAACTTCCTGCCTAGAATCTGTTGCTCCTCCCTTCTTCACCATGGTTGTGCCCAGGTGTGGTGGTGCACACCTATAGTCCCTGCACTCAGGAGGCAGAGATAGGAAGATCACTTTGAGTTTGAGGCCGCCCGAAGACTACATAGTGAATTCCAGGTCAGCCTGAGATAGACCAAGACCCTACCTCAAAAAAACAAAGATAAAAGGAGATAAATCTAGATGTACTAGGAATGTGAGCATAATTTTAATTTATATCTCATTAAAATATATTTTCTGTTCAGTCATTATGGGATATTCAATGTATGTTCAATTATCTTTAAGATTTTTCAAAATTAAGAAAAATGCTTTGGCAATGAACAAAATTCCTTTGTCTCCAATAGACTCCCCTCAACATTTAAAGTAGATCAAATAAAAAGAAATTAATAGGCTTTGTGAATATGGAAAACATTACATTCAGTGTACATTTAACTAACAAGGCGGGAAATACATTATTATATTTGCTGCTTACTCTGCCCAGTGGTAATCACTTCAAAACAGCTTTATCAGGCACTGGCATGGAGAGAGAGCTCACAAAAGAACTCATGAGTTACTCGTGAATGGAAAAAGGTATGTGCATAATTCAAGAAGGGTGTGTTTAAGATAATTCCAGGAAAGTTTTAGGAGTTAGATGATTACCTCAGGAATCTTGTGTGAGGACAGAAATTATAAGCTCACTGTATTTAAAGTCTGAAGTTGTATTGTGTAAGAAAAACTATCAAAATATAGAAATCAATCTATGATTTTACTGAGTAATGGGTGAAGAAATGGATGGATATGAATACAACTAGAAACAATATTGAGAAATTTTTGGACAATGTAGATATTCCTGGAGGACTTTATATGTGTGAAAAAATTTCCAGTGAAAGAAAGCTAAACACTATCTAATCTAATTATATGTAGACTCATAGATAGATATTCACGATTACTATTCACATAGAATTAAAAGCAAGGTACTAATTAGTAGAGGCTAGCAAAAGGAGGGGTTTGGGTTTGGGGAAATATTGGTCTCAAGTTAGTTCTAGTGACATAGAAAGAATAATCTTTAAGCAATTTAGAGTAGATCAAAGTAAATATAGTTAATTTATATCTGTATTCAGGGAAAAAATGTAAAGAGAGTAGATGTGCTCTAAGAAAAAAAGAGGCTATTTAAGATAATTCTTAAAGAGTCCTTCTTATGTAGACTGAAACATTCTACACCGTATATATGATTCCAAATACCTTACTATTAATATATACATATGAGGCTATATGATAGTTGAAAAGTAAAAATAAAATAAACTTTGCATGTATGCATTTGCATATATGTGGATGGTGTGTATATGCATTGGTACACCCATGCCATGGTATGCCTGTGGAGGTCACAGGACCACCTTTAGGTTTTGTCCTAGGTTTCCACCTTGCTTAAGACATGTAAATGCCCTGGGGTTATGACAGCCTGCCTGGAATCCCAGCAGAGCCTGAAGATCCTGAAGGAAGTAGGGTAGTGAGGTCTGGGTTCCACTAAGAAGCAGTGCTTCAGAAAATAAAGTGGAGAGGGATTGATGGAGACACCAGACATCAACTTCTGTTCTCCGTAAACTTATGCACGCACACACACACACACACACACACACACACACAATTTGCATCCATTTTCATACATATATATATATACAAAATACACAGAAAAAAGAGTGGCCAGAAGGAGAGGGAGACAGGGAGACAGGGAAGGAGGGAGAGGAGAGGAGAGGAGAGGAGAGGAGAGGAGAGAGAGAGAGAGAGAGAGAGAGAGAGAGAGAGAGAGAGAGAGAGAGA
>PVHP010006395.1:0-46360 GCA_004024765.1 Zapus hudsonius | reverse complement strand
AGGATAGACTGGATCCCTGGAAGACATCCACTGAGCTGTCAAGTATTTAAGGTCAAAGCTCTCAGGCAGTCAAGACCAAGAGCTATAACACTGTCAAGTCCTGAGGAATCTCTATACCTAGGTGTTCCAGAAAGTTTCAGTGAAGCCATAGCCACAGAAAGGGCAATCCTGTCTTGCTACATAAGAGCTATGACAATTCAAACTGAGGTTCCTTACCTCCTAAGGCCTCAGGAGGGTTGTAACTGCAGCTGTAGCTAAAGGATCTGAAATCCCCAAGACCGGAACTTGAGGAGCTTTCTTCTCCCTACCCACAATTTCGGTCTGAGTAGAAGCAAAGAACCCCAGAGAGCGATCAGTAACAAATACATATTTTCTAAAGCTACATTAAAAAGCAAATGTTTGGCCAAAAGGAATTAAGGAAAGAACCAAAAAATTATAGATATTTGAAAAACAGCATGGAGTTGCCACCTAGTTGCACTCACTGCTACCTGTGCCTGTGTTATTCCCTATTATTAGGGTAAGGGAAATAGCTAATTACTGAGACAGAAGAATGAAAATAAAAGACCACATAAAAAAGTAATGACTCTTAGGGAAGCACCATCAAAAGTGAACCAAGTACCATCTCCTGGGTTTGAGAAAGACACAAAGGTAGGTAGGAAAATTTTAAAGGAGAGAGAGAGAGAGAGAGAGAGAGAGAGAGAGAGAGAGAGAGAGAGAGAGAGAGAGAGAGAGAGAGAGAAAGTGTTGCCTGATTAAAGGATATTGGTAGCGGGAAGCTAAAAAATGAGTTACATTTAATTGACTGCCTTCTGTGCCCATGTAGGGGTATATATTTTATTTCCACTGATTGATCCTAAATTGGACATGAAGACCAAAATTAGGGAAGCTAGTAGTTTTTGATCAAGTCCTGATAATCTGTGGGTGATTGCTACGGAGTTAGCGGTTTGCCTTCTTAGACTGTCTGCTGCAAAGGTTATTTGTGGCAGTTTTATTATTGCACTGGGTACAGCTATTATCTGTGTACTCAGTGTCTCGTTGAGTTAATGGCTTAAGTTGAAAAAAAAGGAGGAAAGATTGAACAAATAGATCACAGACTTATCACAAGGAAATACAAGTGTTGGCACATGGTAAACAGAGGTGTGCAGATCCTGAATTCTCAGTGCTGTGGAGAGTGGTCAGTCAGCAAAGTATTTGTCTTGCAAGCTTGAGAACTGGACACCACTTTCCAGAAACTATGGGAAAAAAATACAGGTTTTGTGTGTGTGTGTGTGTGTGTGTGTGTGTGTGTGTGTGTGATATGAAGTGTGGTATTCCACATGTATGATGCATGCTTAATGTGGAGTATGTGTGATGTTTGTTGTGTGTCCTCAGGGAACCTCATATCCTCATCAACAGTGGCCTGAGGTATCCTGGTTTCTCCTGTGCTCTTTGGTTTGGTCTTGTTTTTGAACCATAATAGCATTCTCTCTCTCTCTCTCTCTCTCTCTCTCTCTCTCTCTCTCTCTCTCTCTCTCTCTCTCTCTCTCTCTTATTGTATTTTTTTAGTCTTTCTGAAGCTTGCAGGGCTCAGATGACTCTTTGATCCCTGGTACCTTGCAGGCCTGGGGTTACCTTCTGTTTTATTTGACATCTGGAGATTTGAACTCAGGGCCCCTCAGGCCCTTCTGCTTGCACAAGAAATCCACATAACCTTTAAGATGACTCTCCACCCCTCAAAATGGCTTTGTGAACTATCCAAAAAGTAATTATTCTGCTGATGGTAGATAAATCCTGAGAAGAAAATAGCAAACATTCAGAGTTAAGGTTTCATTAAGCAGGTCTAAGGATGCAGACAAATAATCACCATAAAATGGTGTATGCTTCTCTTTGCTTTCTGGGCTGTGTATTCTTATTTCTATTTAATATTACACAATCCAATTGCCTGATAATTTCTCCCCAATTACTTTACATCTAAAACTTGTTTTTCTCTTTTCAGACTCTTCAATTCAACATCTAAGCCAAGCAATTAAAGGGTTTTTTAATCTTTATTACGAATAAGAATATACATCGTATAAGCAAATCTTGTGAAGGTGTCCCGTTTCCTTACCACTGGGTACTTCCTTGCTGTGCATACTAGATCTGTCCATAGGTTAGGAAAGTTAAAAGGTTTTATATACACTTCCTGGGAGAGTCCTTCTCCTATGCAGAAATCAGGTTTTATTTCTCAAAGGAATTCTCTTCTTTTCTTTTAAATCAAGAACCTTTTGAATGGCTCTTTTGAATTCTTTCCCTCTTGAAGATTATATTCTCTCCTTCATGGAGAAAGAGTACACAGGGATTCCCTTTATGATGTCTAGTTAAGCTAATATGTATTATCTCACTTTGTTTGTCCAAGCTTTTTCATCAGAATCAAGAAATTAACAGTAAACAATTTAGTATTTCATAATATATCATTGAAAATACACCCCACATTACTTTCAAAAAGAAGAAAATTATTCAGAAGTTAAACTTAAATCCCAAGTCCAAAGTAATAAAAAAGCAAGGTATGAATAAAATGGCATAGACAACATGCAGTTTAAAGATGAAAACTCCACTTATGAAAACATATATCTAGAGTACTAAGAAGTCAAATTGCCTTTGACTTCTATTTGAAAAAATAGATTCACAAATGCCTTGTCACATGGAGACAAATATTCGAATTGTGGACGTAGTACAAATATACTGAAAAAATATATATGGGACTGGGGAGATGTATCAGTGTGTACATACACACACACACACACACACACACACACACACACACACACACACATATATATATATATATATAAAATCATGTATAATATCATATATATCATTATAATTTAACTGTAGTCATTTCACTATTGGTGTTACCCTGGTCTATCATAATGACTTAGGATGATGAAATGGAGATGTTCATTGTTTTCAATAACAACCCAGATTGTAAATATTTTTTGCCCCAGAATGAGGCCGAATCTAAATCTAAATTTTACTGCTGTCACATTGAGTCAGCACTCAACCAGTCATAGGCAGATTGTCAGGGTAATGTTTAGATAAAATGATATTTGACAAAACAGGCAGCAAACTCTTCATCTTTATTGCAGCCATTATTTTCTGATTGCTGGTTCAGAAATAAAACATACTGTGGTTCTATAAAGAAATGTATCTTAATATTATAACATTATTAAAACTATACATCTGTGTTCTTTTGCATGTTATATTTGAATGTCAATGTATTTTAAAAGAACCTTGTTTAAAAATAATTATTAAATTCCAGAAATGTTCAGTTTTTCTATGCATTTTGTGAAATTTCAACATGTATATATTCAAATATGTGACTAGGTTCTGGAATGCTAGGGTTAATTGAATCACCAAAAATATTTATGTTCCTAAGGTACTGAACACTATTCAAAGTGTATAGTATAGGACTGGATAATCCACACAGAAATTCACATACTTGATTAGCAAACATTGTTCAAAATCTAAATTATTTTACTTTTATATTTCTAAGTGAAGCAAGTATAACCTATCTTATGTAGAGATTTAGTATTGCTTTTAATTTTATATGACAATTAAGACGAAATAGTTGTTTAATATTTAAATTAGAACAATATCACAAAGGAGTCACCAATATAATACTGTAGTACCTAATTTAAAAAGTGACATTGTATTTTAATATGCTGGAATGTTCTTCCAAATTTAAGCTTTATCATTGATATGGCATCAACATCAACCTAAATAGTTACTCAAAATTAATAAAACTATCAGCAATCAGTTAATCACATTTGATAACATTATTCATACTATTAATAAAGCCATTTCTAAAATAATCATCCTAGCATTTATGACAAATCCTGTTGTTGTGGCTTGATTAAGGTGTCCCCCATAAACTTATGTGTTCTGAATGCTGGGTCCCCAGCTGATGGCAAACTGAGATTTAGAACCTTGATAGTGGTGTGTTGGTGGGGCGGGCTTATGGGTGTAATAGCCAGCTTCCTTTCTTGTGCTTGGCACACTTTCCTGCAGTTGTCCACCTGATGTTGGCCAGAAGGAAAAACCTTTCCTTTCTCAAGTCTCTTCTGGTTGGATAACACCTGTCATCGGGAGAAATATTCATACAGACATAATCTAACATATCATAGGAGGTCATCTTGTTTTCCACATCTGAATAAAGTCTTAGAGCTCCATTGCTCATCTGTGTTTTTTTTCCATTCTGAAGTATGACATCTTACAAGTTTCATCACTTAGGCAACTTATTCACATTTTTATTCTTATTCTCTTTTGAAAAAAATGACTTATCATCTTTTTGGCAAAAGTGTCTAAAGTCTAATGTTAAATGGTCATTGATGGACAAATAATGTACCAGCATGAAGGATGTTTTATACCAAAATTAGCCTTTTGTAATTATCTCCTGCCTTGTGTTATATTTATATATTCTGGCATCTATATGTTGAATTTTAGTACTGATGTCTCCTTTCATGTGGCTAAGAGTAATGAAGTCATGACCAGTCTATAGGCACAGTATCTAAAATCATCATTAGTGAATTTAAAGCAACCAAGAATACATTACACTCTGTTTCTAAAAAAAGATAATGCTTCAAGTCCCCTATTTTATGGGAAGCACGTAATAAACATAACAGTTGCCTTTAAATTTGGAGCATATTTCTAATCACATAGCTCATTAGAGGATTTCAATAATTTCTGATGTTGTCCTCATTATAGTATAGGGATTTAAAATAGCACCAAAGATGTCTTTGAAACATTTCAGAACCCTAGGAGTTTCTAGTTTACGTGTATAAGAGTTCATACAAAGAGAAAAAAATGACAGAAAAACACAGACTGATAAAAGTGTGAGTTGTTTCTTAGTCAATCTTTCCTTCTCCCATTTTATCGCACGTTTACTTCACAGGAGTACTTGGAATTTGGAGAGTTGAGGAGTATGGGGAGCTACCCCCAAGGTCACAAGACTATAACATCCTGAGGAGTCAGAGTGTATTTGGGAAGTTAGAAATAGGAGAGAGTGGCAAGAGACTGATTTATTTTTCACTAATGTCTAAATAACTTATCAATCATACACGTATTGGAGTTCATACTTCATTTTTTTTCTGAGAATACTTTTTTTTGTTCATTTCCAGGTAATAGGATTGTTGTGATGTATGTAAAGACTCAATACTGATCCAACAAATTCCAATATAACTAATTCATTTTTTCTTCATGTATCCACAACACCAAGCATTTCTGGTTTCCAAACATAGTGACAGTACTAGGAACAAGATTTCAATGAGACCAAGTGTCTGGTCTTTAAGGACTCACAGTCTAGGGAGAGAGAACCACTAAAGAAAAAACAATAGCAATTAACTGAGTTGCTCACTCTATGTAATATGTATGCAGGGACAGGCACACATAACTGCAATATCTGTTAAGAAGCACCTGGGTGAGGAGTCAAGATGGAGTAACTTTTGAAAAAAATGTATATGAATGTACAAGCTTAATATAGAGTTATCTTTGTGTGCACCTGTTACGTTTAATTATACCTTTTATCCTCTCTTCCCACAGCAAGATTTGTGCATTTATACTTGCTGTGCAATGATGAACAATACCTCTTAAAAATACAAATTAAACGTTCTTTACTTGAAATATTTCCTAAATTTAATGTACTAACACTTGTATTAATAAAATAACATGGTTAACTTTCCAATAGGACAGCCCATCCTTCCCTGCTAAGTCCTCTCCAAATTCTTTAGACTAACAAGCACATCATGAAACCAGATATGAAAGAAATAAATGTACAAGCAAGGTGCTGGGACATATACCTGTAATCCTTCAGGAGGAAAAGTTAGGAAGATTGTGAGCTAGAAGCCAACCTAGGCTGTACAGTGAGACAATGCCAGGAAATAATGCAAGTGACTCAAAGAAAAAAAAAACTATCAAAAATGTTGAAGAATTCTTAGGCAGTGCAGCATTTATGAATCCTAAGTATAGAAAGGCACTATCAATAATCATAAAAGAAATGCAAGCCACAATCATAATGATATGTTCACTTATTCTATAGCAAAAAGATATTAAATAAAGACCCAAGAAAGCAAGTACTGAAAAGTTCATAGAGCAAAGAGAACACTTGCACACTGTTGATTCCAAAATGCATTAGTTTAGCCATGCGTCAAACTGTTTGCAGTGTCCAACAATGAAGAGAGCTATGCTCTAATCTAGTAATTCCACCACTGAATGTATGTGTGTGCATAAATATGAAATCAGTCAATCTGAGTGTATTTATACTGGATATTATATACCTAGGAAATCAACCAATCTGTGAAAGACATGCTATTTTTTTTCTATTGTGGAACTATTCAAAATAGTCAAGACAATGAACAACCTGAACGTTTAGCTACTGGCAAATGGATGGAGAATAAAAATGTGGTACTGAAGTGGAAACTGCCCATGCCAACGAGAGACAGCCACACCAGCTTTCAAGAGAGAGTGGAGTTTACTTGATGCTAGCGGTCCAAGCGAGGGTCACCCCCAAAAGGCATTGGCCCTGAGCCCCGAGTTGGCGGGGAGTTTTATAGTTCCATTACAGAGATTTGTATGTGACAGTAAGCATGCAGGTCTAGGCAAAGGAGTTAAGGAATGTAACAGTAAGAGGTTTACAGTGGGTTCTGGTAAACCACCGTGAATCGTGAGATGAAAAGAAGCACATTTCATCCCTTTCTAATCTTGTCTAGGACTTGCCAGGTTAAAGTCCTCACTGTGTTCACAGACTTCCAAGGAACTACTGCTCTGCTTAACTCCGTTTCAGTAATTTTTCATAATCCAGTATGGAATACTATTCTTTTATAACGAAAGGCTAAAGTCGTGCTCTTTGCGACAACATGAATGAAACCTGGGATGATTTTCAAATGAAATAAGCCAACCCCCCCAAAAAAATCACACATTACTTCTCTTATATTTGGGATATTAAGCAGATGTCCCCATGGAAGGTGAAGACATAATGGTGATTACTAGAAACCCAAGTGATTAAGGGGACGGGAGGCCTTGTTAAAGTTTGATCACTTAGGTAGACAGAAGTGACATGTTCTGATGTGCTATACACAGTAGTGTGAACAGAGACAATAATCTAGTGAGTATTTTAAGTGTCAGAAGAATTTGAAAGTTTTCAAAATAAATGATTTTGTTTGAGGACATAAATACATTTAAATTGATTTAAAAATTATACAGTGGATTCATGTAGTGAAACATCACATGTTTCAATATGACTGACAGCTAAAATATATTCATGTTAAAGACAAAATAATATTTAAGTGCTGCTAATATCCAAATCATGCTTGACATATGATTAATGGGGAGGGCCTGAGAAATTCTGTTATCTTGACCCTGGGGAACTATGATATAGCAGAAGGAGCCTAATGAAAGGCTTCCATGGTATCTGCCTCTCTATGTTCTGTAGACTCTCAAAGGTCATCTTCAATAACATGAACATCTTGGGCTAAAATCTTAGCAGTCCAGCTTAGAGAAAAACAGTAGAATGTTTAGCCACATCAAATTCAAATAGACATGCATGTAACTATTGCTATGTCACCATCTAATTGAAGCAGCCACCTTGGAAACTGCTATATTAAAGTACCTTCAAAGTATTACATCATTTTATAAACTAAAACTTTATCAAATAAATTGAGCATCCACAGAGATATTCAGGACCACCATTCTAATTTGTCAAATATTCAAACATGTGGAACATTGAGCTAAGCATGTCCAACTTTGTTTTCATCATCTCTCCTTTGTGAATTATGATCCGAAACTAAGCACATTCTGAAATGTGCCAGATGTTAAATTGCACTCCAGTGTGAATGCGGACAGATCCCTTGAATGAAGCTTTCATTGGAAGGTGACACTGTGCTGGAAGTAACTCATATTCTGTCTTTACATCCTGTGGCTACTACAGCCTTCTCCACATTAAAAAAAAAAGATTATTTGCATGTGTGCACATGTGTGTGTATGTGCATGCAAGTGTGCACGTGTGTGAGAACGAAAGAGGAGAGAGAGGTGGAGGATTATGGGTAATCCAGAGCCTCTTGTCACTGAAAATGAACTCCAGATGCATGCGCTACTTTGCGCATCTAGCTTTATGTGGGCATTGGGGAATTGTATCCAGGCCGACAGGCTTTGAAAGCATGTACCTTTGAACACTGAGTTCCCACTTTCTTCTCCACTTCAAAAACTGTCTTCACAATGCTGGTTTGGGGATTGAACTCTGCAAGATGTGAATTTGTTGTGTAGTTACAGTTCTTGTCACAGATAATGATGTAATAGCATAACTGTTAAATTTTGTTTATGTGACTTGTCTGGATTCAGTGATGTTAATGGTAAATTTTCAAATAGAGTTTGCTTTATGGTTAAATAATAATGATAAGGTTAAAAATATATGAGTTTTACTCTAATATGTATTAGTGGAGTATCTTAATAAAAGTACTCAAAATCCAAATATTTTCAAGTTAACACCTGGATGGATTCCAGAAGATGTCATTGAATTTTTATCCATATTCTAGTATATGTGCTCTGTGTTTCTTTCCTAAATGAAACCTGAAGACTTGAAGATATTTGCCATCCAGGTGATAGTTCTAAACCTGATAATAGCAGGAGACACTCTAATTAGTTATCAAATCCTGTGGAACACTCATGACAACTGGCCAGTGATGTATAAGATAAAGAAACTTTTAACAGATTGTAAATAATAATTTTCATTTGTACATCTTTGACAAAACTGCAGTTCCGTCAAACCAATGATGGGAGGAGGAAGACATGCTAAGGAAAGAGGAAGGGAGGGAGGGAGGGAGGGAGGGGAAAAGGGAGGGAGAAAGAGAAAGAGAGAAGGTTATAGCTTGTCAAAAATGAAATGAAACATTAAAATATTTTGGATTAGATACAAACTGCAAGAGATTAGCAGGAGTATCACCCAATCAGACACCTGCCCAAGGTGGCATGCTCCTTCCAGCCTGGCGACAAGACATGCTCCAGGATACAAAGGTGTGTGTGCATGTGTGAGTGTGTGTGTGTGTGTGTGTGTGTGTGTGTGTGTGTGTGTGTGTGTGTGCAGGCCAGCGGCTGTCACTGTGTGCAGGAGGGGAAGGCTTGCCAATGCTCTAGAGCAGGCAAGAGTCAAGAGAGTAACCGTGGAGAGCCCATCTAGGGAGGCAGGTGGACTGGAAAGAGATGGACTTGCTGGATTGAAGCCCCACAAATAATGCACAGATGCCTTGGCCCATCAGACCTCTCTTTGAAAGTGTAAGTAGAAATATGGAGACATCTATCATGACTAAACTCCAAGGAAAAGTCCATCTCAGTCAGGACTGCATACACTTACTTTGGGGGGTAAACCTATGAAGCGATCCTAACATCTGATAGTAAATCACTCAGAGTCTCCACAGCAGATCATCAAAGATATTCGATGGAATCCAGCAGGTATTGAAAAGAATACCTAAAATTTGACCCCCTAAAGTTAATTAATCCTACACATTGAAAGATAAAGTAGGACCCAGCAGTGAACCATATTCTAAGTTGATGTTTCTATGTTTCTTCTAAGGACAGGAAAATCAGATTGCTGTCAGACTACCAGCATAACTATGCTAAGACAAAAAGCAAGAAAGTATTATTTACAAACTATTCAAAGAATGAAAAATTCTAAGTCAAGGATTTGAGATTCAGCCAGACTTGTGACTGAAAAGAACATAGAAATCAGATGTAAACATGGAAAACTTTATAGGGAATATTCTACCCGCAAGCCTTCTGGAAGAATGGATTAGAAAATGAATTTATGGTAACCCAAAAGATGTGCAGAAATTGTGCGCGTCTACTATGTGTGGTTCAAGGAAATTGGAGGGGCATGATGGAAGTTTTATTATTTGCCCTGAAGCAGTACAAATCAATTCTCACATTCAATTATTAAGGACTCAGTCACATGGTCTCAGTTTTCTGCAAGGAGGGCCCTATGTCCAGCTACAATTCTATTACTTCGGAAGAAATGGAAATAAATACTTCATGAATAGCCAATATTCCAAGCCACACAGATCTGTCCTTTTTTTCCTCACAGTATTATCAATGCTTGCTTTCCATCTTCCAGACGGTGCTGTGCTGGGAGCATACAAGGTTAGACGTGCTCCAGCATTGTGAATGTTACTTGTTGCTGTTTATCATGGTATGTGTTTGCTAAGTTATGCGAATCAAATGTAAACATTGAAGCTGTGCATTTTTTAGAAGACTGTTAAACCTGAACAATATATGCCACCCCATTTTCAGCTAAAACTGTAGATTATTTCTTGTCAAGAAATAATTTTTATATAATCTCTAGTGACACTATAAAATACTATATTTTGTCCCATTGTCTAAGGAATATATAAAAGTGTACTATGTTTAAGTGAAATTTCTGGAATTGGCATATAGGGCAAATATCTTCACTAAACAGAAATATTTTCCATATCAGACAGGGATAAAATTTATTAATATGTGACATTATATATTATGTATAAAAGGATAAATTATATTGAATAGAAGGGAACTTGTATATATGGATTTTCTGAACAAATATTTTACACAGGGTAAAAATACTAAATCATTCCAAGAATAGACATTTTTAACATACATTGATTGTAGACATAATAATTCTGATTAATATATAGCCTTTAAATATTTGACTAGTTGTTTTATAAAAAGATTTGAAATCACAGTAAATGCTCACTAATCATACTTGTAATGATTTCCTCATGTAATGACATTCATTGAAAATGTCAAAGTATGAATTTGTCACAGGAAATTTAGTAATGGTTCTTAATTGGGTATGCATTCTAAATCAAAGTTTTATGCCAGGAAGTAAATACTTACATGAATTTTATTTTCAAAAATTAAAGTTTTTCTTAAGTATATATTAAATAGATTCTCATAGGCATGATAAAATCTGAATAATCAATTTTATAATATGGATATTTAATATTATGTATTATATCCTCTTTTATTATAATGTGAAATTGCATTTAAAATTGTTTTAATTAGAATATTTTAATAAGGCTGGAGATATGGCTCCGTAGTTATGGTACTTGGTTACAAAGCCTAACGACCAGGGTTCATTTCCCCTGTATCCATGTAAAGCCTGATGCACCAAGTGACAAATACATCTGGAGTTCATTTGCAGCAATTAAGAGAACTTGGCATGCCCAATAATTCTCTATCTCTCTATCTTTCTCTCTCTCTCTTCCTCTGTCTTTCTCTGCTTGCCCATAAATAAATTCATTAAATATTTTAATAATCCTAACACTTTCAACTTCTCATTACAAAAAAGAAATATGATGTGACTTTTACTATCTTAATTATTCTGCTTTTATATTCACTGAAGTCTTAATTGTGTGTGTTTTATGTAACTTTATTATCCATAATTAGATACATGTATGAGCAAATCTTATGATGGTACCTCCATTTCCCTCCTCTCTGTCCCCAATCCACTAGAAATCCTCCTCGGTGGGCATACTGGATCAGTCCATGGGATAGGGGGTTATGAATTGCTCTAGAGGTAGACAATTCCCCCCACCTTTTTGTGTTGTTGCTGAGGGGGTCCAATATCTCTGGATATTCTCCCCAACCATGGATCTTACAATCTTTCCACCTCTTCTTCCACTCAGTTCTCTGAGTCATGGTGGGTTTTTTTTGTTGAAATCTTAAATGTCTCTGGACTTCTGCTTTGGGCTGTGTAGGGTATCATTGGTGTCTGTCTCCATTGACCTTTCCTGGGTTATCTGACTTGTTGTGATTGGTCTCTTGTTTATCTCACCACTTTCTCATCAGTTTCATTTGGGGCCTAGATGATAGATTAGGTTCATCTCTTGCCAGGATGTCAGCCATAGTCCTATGGCTTATTGGTGGAATTGGGTTGACCACGGCTCTCTCTACCTTCTGAAAAATACAAACAGAATCTCCATTGAAGAGGGAGATCAGTATAGGTTAAATGAGACACACATTGTTAATTTGGCAAAATTATAATGGGTGTAGACTCCCTGGAGAACTCTGGTAGTGGGAGTTTCCCCTTGGAACTCATGTTCTTGGTCCTCATAAGATTTCACCATGAATCCCAGTTCCAGTTAAGGGTTCCTTGTCACTGAACAGATCTCTTAGCAAATCTGAAAGCCATTGATTATCCACCTAGGTTTGGCACCACTATTGCACAGTTTAGCACATCTTTAGTTACTGGTTTCTTCCATATAGCAGTGTGTTCAGCATTCTTGTGACATCAGTCTGAACTTTATATCCATGGTCTCTGCTTTCTACAAATATAATAGACCAATTTCCCCTGGCAACTCGTATAACACCTTCCAGCATTGCACATGTTAATATCTGGGAGCTGGTTGCCATTCTGGATCTAGCAGGGTTTCTCGGTGTTGTGTGATGACATTCTGTGGTTTCTTTAGCAATAGGATTGTCATAGTCAGCCACATGCTGCTGGGATCAATCTCCAAACCATGCACAGTTTATGGGAGGAAAGGATTTATTTGGAACTTTAGATACAGGGGAAGTTCCAGAATGCAAAAGAGGCTGCTCCCCTTTCACAGGTCCAAGCAGAGAGAAAAACCCATCACCTACACCACACAAACAAAACAGCAAAAAGGCAGGAGGGTAAAGGAGAGAATTCTTTCATCTTTATATAGTCCTAGTGTGGGGTCTTGCAATTCTATCCCATACTTAATGGCTTCCTGAGTCTCTGGAATTTCCTTCCTGTACTGCCCACACAGGAAAGGATGTTTACTTCTAGCTCTTTTGAGCTTCCCTAATCCTGCCCCCTAATGAGAGGCTGCCTTCCTGTGAACATCTTCAGAGACGCACCCAATATTACTTTAAAGGTCAAGTTGACAACAAAACTTAACCATTACAAGGATCTTACCTTTGGCCTGTGGTTGGTATTCAAGAGCTTTGACAAAAGCCTGTCTTGTTTTGGGGACCTCCTGGGTCTCTTTGATCAATAGCTCTGTGTGGGAAGGAACCAATGATTGTGCAGGGAGTTACAGGCCTGATTAATTTTTCATGGGATTAGGCTTTCTCCCTTTCTATTCATTCTTCCTCAGGAGCTTTTATGAAAGTAGGGAATTTATGGTATTTCCTCATTATTGGTATGTCTTATTGTATAAGTTTCCTCACCCTCCTACTCCTCCCCCCCCGAATTCCTTCCCTCCCCATTTACAGTCTCTCATTCACCTCAGGTTTGCTTTGAGTTTAAGATTAACCTGGTTAGGATCTGCATATGTGGGAGAATATGTGGCATTTTTCTCTTTGTTCCTGTGTAAGTTCGCTAAGTAAGATCTGCTCCAAACCTGTCCACTTTTCATTAATTCCATATGTCATTTTTTTTCCTTTTAGCTAAGTAGAATTCCATAGTGTAAATGTACCACAACTTTGATATGCATTGGTCCAGAGATGGGCATTTGGGTTGATTCCCATTCTTAGCTATTATGAATTAAGCTGCTATAAACATGGTTAAGCAATGTCTCTGTGTTGAGGCCTGAAATCTTTAGGGGTAGCTGGGTCTGTTTGTAGCTCTATTCATCCTATTCTGGAGTCACCACACTGCTTTCCATAGTGGGTGTACCAGTTTGATCCCACCAGTGGTGAATGAGGTTTCTTTTAGACCTGCATTTTTTTATTTTCCATAATGAGTTACATAATTTAATGGGCAAACAATGAGTTGTTGTCCCCAGTTCCCCAATGACCCTCTTCCCCATCCCCAATCAGCTGGATATCCTCCTCCCTGGGCAGTCTGGATCAGTCCTTGGGGCAGGGGACCATGGATAGACTAGGAGTCAGCCCTGTTCTCCTGGCTCTAGTATGTTGTTACTCAGGTGTGTCTTGCCTCTGGATAGTCTCCCCCACCATGGCTCTCACAATCTTTTCGCCCCCTCTTCCACTCAGTTCCCTGAGTTGTGGTGGGTGAGTATCAAGGCTATTTTAATGTTGAGAATTTAGGGATCTTTGTGTTGAAAATTGTTGGTTTCTGTCTCACTGGCTTATCCTGTGTTGACTGTTTGGCTGTGGCTCTTGGTCACTTGTTCATCCCATCATTCTCTGCAGGGTTCTATATGGATCCTCCATAGTATGACTGTGGTGGCTCATCTCTTGCCAGGATCTCAGCTATTGGCCTGCGGTCTGTTGGTAGGGTTGGATGGGCCACAGCTCTCTTGCTGCATTCTGAAAGGTACAAACACAGTCTCCATCGGAGAGTGAGATCAGTACAGGTTAACAGAGATATACCATTCTGGATTACCTAGATTCTATTTGTAGTAGCTTCTCCATCAATCGCTCCCATAGTGCATCTCTTCTTGGGAGCCCATGAGTCTGGGTTCCAGTGCCTATTGCCCTAAATACCCATTTCCAGTTAAGGGCTCCCCCTCACTAAGTAGAATATTTGGCCAAATTTAAAAGCTGTTGATTGTTTCCCCCAGGCCCAGGCTCCTCCATTGCACAAATGCTCATTTCTTGGTTTGCTGTTCTCTCCCAGTAGGAGGAGTGTTCAGCCTACTCACAAGTCTTTTTGTTTTGTTTTGTTTCGTTTTGTTTTTTGAGGTAGGGTCACATAGCACAGCCTGACTTATAATTCACTATGTAATCTCAGGGTGGCCTTGAATTTATGGTCCTCCTCCTACCTCTGCCTCCCAAGTGCTGGTATTAAAGGAGTACATCACCACACTGGGCTTAAAGTCTTGATTTTTACATTTATTGTTTTGCTATACAACAAAGCAAGTAGGCATATAAAAATGTCTTAGATGTGCTGTACAGTTTTTGTTTGTCTTAGTAAATACTGGGTGTTTAGTATCCACTCATTGATAATGTTTAAACATTATTGAAAAATTCAAAACTATAAAATATATGTAAGTAAGCACTCTACAAATTTTTTACAATTAATTTATTAGTTAAACAGATATAATAAAGCATAAACTAATAGGCTTACTAGCAAAAACAGGTGTAAGTAAATGAATAAATCAATGTATAAATTAATGACTAAATAATAAATAAAGCAAATATATTCTTCAAGACAAAAGTTGATGGTAATTCATGAGGTTTTGTGTATCAGTTAGTGTAAAATTTCCACCAAAAATATCATCCTATAAAATAAATTCATAGAAAGGAAAAAAATTATAGAGCCAAGTGCCTAAAAAGAATCAATTCAAAAATAGCATCTATGATTATTCTAACATTAATTGATACAATGAAAAATACATCATCATGGTGATATGGTGTGAACTTGGATAATTCTGGTGGTTGTTTGCAGAATCTGCTGAGTCCATATCAGTGATCTTTCCAATGGCTTGCATCTATCTAAATGAATAACAGAGCAGCTGATTAAGTCAAGTTTTGCTAATGGAGTACCAAGTTACTCATTCACAATAGGCTCTCTGGCTCTTTGCCTTAACAAGTTCCCATCCAATGAACACAGGAGCTTTCCCTTCTGATGAAAGTTTGGTGTTTTGGGAAGTAATGTGGTCAAAGTGTTTCCCTGGTATCTCGGCCCCTTCCTGTGTGCATGCAGCATTCTTACAGGGCTCATTCCTTCTTACTCTCATGTAGATGTAAACACCAGGTTTCCCTTGTCCTGATGATGCTTGCAGCCTTGTCCAGACTTCAAATGGGGAGGAAGAAATCAGGCTTTGATGACTTCTTTTGGCGTGAGCTCTGTAGGTTCCAACATTGTGTGGGTAGCCAGTGAGCTTAAAGGGACAAATGACAAAAATGCAGGAGTCAGGGAAATAATAAGTTGTGGACTGAATGGGCTGGGAAAGAATCAGGTAATGATTAGTTTTTTTTGGAGGCCACCTGTGGTTTAACACACTAATAAGGAAGGGCAGCGATATCCCAGACTTCGATAAGGTCTCTGTGTGAAACTGTAGGCTTTCAAGACATTAGTCAAAAACTTAGAATGCATATTTTGGCATTCAGTGGTAGCAGAAAAATAAAATTGAATAAAAAATTATTTTAAAAGGTGTCATTTTTTTCTGATGCATGAGTTGTGAATTCAGAAAGCGGGGAAACTGCACAGTTCTTTATAACCAAAAAAGCTGTAAGATGTAGAGCCTTAGAAAATAGGGGCTTGCCTTCAAAGCTGCATGACCTGGATTCAATTCCCCAGTACCCAAATATAGCCAGATGCCCTAGAAGGCAAATGCATCTGGAGTTCATTTGCTGTGGCTGGATTCCCTCGCATGTCCATTGTCTCTGTCTCTCTCTTAACTCTGTCACTTTAAACTTGCAAATAAATAAATAAAGATATTTTTAAAAAGAAAGAAAGAAAATGCATTCTTTTCTTGTCCACAATTCAAGCTTCAGTTCTGATGTGTACCACACCAGGTTCTTCAATTCCAGGAGCAAACCTCCCTCTTGGGTGTCACGGTCTACCCAGAAAATAAATATGCTAATTAATCACTGTACAAGATCAAATAGATGCTCCTGTAGAACTAATCCCAGAGGTCCAGCATCCAGCGCAATGGAACATTGTATGCCTGAGAAGCTTATTTTATAGTTGAGAAGCTTTGCATCTGAGGACATTAGGTTGTTGAAAGCACAGATCATAAAATCACTGAGACGTCCTTAAACTGGAGTTGTTTCTTGGTCTACAGGAGTCCCTTCTTGGACTGAGTTGGTGGATCAGTAATTAAAGCCTGCTGGTCTGGGGTTCAATTTCTCAATACACATATAAAGCCAGAAAGCCAGATGCACAAGTTGTTTTTTAGCAGAAAGTGGCTCTGGGATGCCTGTTCGTTCTCTCTCTCTCTCTCTCTCTCTCTCTCTCTCTCTCTCTCTCTCTGTCTCTCTCTCTCTCTTTGTCTCTCCCTCCCTACCTCTCTGAAATAAATAGGTTTTCTTGTTGTTGTTTAATAGATTTTTGTTGTTGTTGTTTTTAAGTAAATAAATAAATAAATAGGGTTTGGGGTTTTTTGTTTGTTTGTTTGTTTCTTGTTTGAGGTAGGATCTCACTCTAGCCCAAGATGACCTGTAAACTTACTCTGTAGCCGAGGCTGGCCTCAAACTCAGTGATGTCCTACCTCAGACTCCAGAGTGCTGGGATTAAAAGTGTGCACCACCTGGACTGGAAAAAAAATATTAGTCTTTTAAAATAGAGTCCCTTGTTCTTTAAATTGACCTTGTAACATATAGGAAATAAGGAAAACATGCTGTCTTAACCATGTAGGAAATACATCTGGCTTTTCAAGTATCGTATGTCTGGCAAGTGAGTAAACTTGTTAATTAAATATTGATACACTGTATTTTCTATATGAATTGCAAGTTGCATTCATTCTGAAGACATTCCAGAATTAATGGAATAATTAAAGTCGAATAAAAATACTTGGAAACGGTGAAATAAACTCCTTAGAAACACAAACTGTAACATAAGAAAAAAATTAAATCAAAGACTAATCAATACTGATAAATTAGAGACATCTTCATAATGAAGAAAAAAGTCTGGCTGTATGTCTTATATTTGCATATTCATGTTCTATCTAATAAACTTTCTTCTCTTTACCTTCAGTCTTCAGATGTGCTCCCTGCCAACATGGAGCTGAAGACACACTGTAGGAAGAAAAAAAACAGGAAAGGATCACTGTATCAATTTCTACTAAATTAGCATATAGACATGGGAAGAATAATTAACTGCAACTTGAGTTTTGGCAGGACACTTACTTAAGCTCAGAAACCACTGTGCCCTTATGGTAATTACCTCACTAATCATTGCTTCCTTGTATGCTTATACCATATTAGTAATGAGTGGGAAGCTTTTAAAACCATTAGGAAAAACTGTGCTTGAAAATCCGGCTATATTTAATGCTTTAAAAGACAACATGCACAGATTCTATCAAATAATAAATTGGAACAAAGTGCCTCAGACAAAAGTCCCCCTCTGGGTAAATGTTCCAATGCAACTTCAAGGGGAAAAGGTGTTTCCTCATCCTGTCGAGAGTTGTAAATATAACAAGAACTATGGTACATTGTGGAGGGGACCATGGATAAGTCCCTTTAATGCCATTCATCTAGTCCCAATTCCTTAGAAAACATGGACCCATTTTGAGTTATGAATAGGTATGATCTTTCTAAATTTTTTTAAAAAATATTTCATCTTTTCATCTTCAAGCAGAGAGAGAGAGAGAGAGAGAGAGAGAGAGAGAGAGAGAGACAGAGAGAGACAGAGAGAGCACACACCAGGGCCACCACCCTGTGGGTCTGGCCCACGTGGGCCCCAGGGAACCAAACCGTGCCCCAGGCACCAGAAGCAAGCGCCCCAACCACTGAGCCATTCCTCCATCCCAGTCTTTCTAAATTTTAAAAGGCCATAACAGGCAACAGGTCTGTAAATGATCCCAAATCACTGAATAAGAGATCCTGTGTCTATACTGCCAAACAAGCCCACAGTAGTATTGTTTCACAGTAGTATTGTTTTAGCCACTATAATGGCTGTTGATTGTCAACTTGATAGGATTAGAGTCATTGGTTAGGATACACACCTCTGGGTGTATAGTTGAGGGTGTTTCCTGGGAGATTTAACAGAGGTGAGCAACTCTAATCTGAAAATGGCTTGTACCACGTGAGGGTTTAGAATGTAGGGTGAATAAAGAGAAGGAAGTCAACAAAATACTAGCATTCTGCCCTCAATATCCTGACTGTATCTGCTGGTGCCTCCACATTCCACTCTTTTCCTGCCATGATGGACTGGAACCTCGGAGTGTGAGCTCAAATCTTCTTGTAAGTCACTTTTGCCAAGTGTTTTGTCACAGCAATGACACAAGAACATCATAGACCTGCCAAGGAATATTCTGAATATTCTGTGACACAGTTCTCAAGACAGCGTGCCTGGTAGTGATCAGAATAGAGCTATTAAACCCAATTCTTTATCTGTGGGCCCCAGGGTTAACACCTACCAATGTTGCCAAGGAGGTTTAAAATATGCAGCCTGAACAGGGCGATACTGATGAATACTTAAAACCAAACTCAATCATCACTACTAGAAATCTGGAACAAATACTCCCCAAACATCACATCTTTCTAGGTTATTTACATTTAGTCATAAATGAAAAACTTCATGATGCACTCTCATGCATACAGCTAGGATTTCCATATGAAAGAATGATAATTTATGTTTGCACAAGGTTGTAGAAAGAATCAATCCAGCAATTAGGTTGTTGGGTAGAAGAAAATGAAGGTTTATTTTGTATTTGGAAGAGAGCTTCATGAGTGCATAGACTCAGTTCCTTTGCACAGAGAAAGTGTTCACTAATCAAAGCCCTGTGGACAGTCAAGTGCATTCACTATGTCTATTTCACCAGACCAGGTGAAATCGATACTGGGAGTGCGTTAATTTCCCTTCTCATTTAAGAGGGGTGTGTTATTCATTGATACACAGAGCTTAAACTGCCCGTGTTTCACAGCTATCATCTTCACTTGGCATTGCTTGTTATTATTTCATTTCTGAAATTATAACATTTAAACAAAGTGATAAAATCCATTCAAACAAAGGGATAAAATCACCACCCATAACCCATCCACAATGTTTAGCATTTCAAAACTCTTTCATTTAGTGGACATACTTAAACACTAAACAATGTTTTCTAAAATACATTCTCCAGTTGTTAGCAGCAGGATAATAAAAAAAATAATAAATGACAGAATAGCAGGATGTTAGTTTCAAGCTGCATTAAAAACACAGGGTGGGGAAAAGCTACTGTTTTCAAATTGAAAAGGGTAAAATTAGTGGAAACTCAAATCCCATGGAAAGTCTTAAGAGGGCAATGCAAACAAACGGTGTAAGAAAAGAGAAAAATCAAACAATGTGAAACTGCTTGACAGTCATTTTAAGGCACATTATCTCACTTAATGGAAGTAGATAACAGCCAAAGTCCTCCATTTCCATCAAATGAAGCAATGTGCTGTAAATCTAAATACTCATGGGGGGATTGCAATTTAAAGTTTGGTACTAAATCACTGCTAATTTTATAGTATCTCTGGCAGGCATTGATGTACCCAATTCTATGATCTACCCGGAGCTGGAAGTAGTGAACAGATAATGTTTTATTCAATGAGCTTAATTAATCTATTCAATAGTTATCAACATTATTTCTTTAATGAATTAGCTCCAGATTAAAGTCCATATGAAAGAACAAAAATTAAACCTGAATAGCTAAATTATGAAGAGATATTGATTTGTTTTCAAATCATATAAATAATATCTGTTGGATGGAATTTATTTCTTTTTTCAACATATATATTACTCATGTATCTCAAAATGTACTTAAGGATGTGCCCTATATTCCAAAGGCATTCTCAATATACTGTTCTATTTTGATTATAATAAATTTGACTATTTCAGAGAAGAGTAATAGTAAGTAGCATGGCTGTTGGGAGTTTGAAGTTTTTTCATTTGAGTAGGAATTCATTTAAGTGACCTTTATAATGAACATAATTGGTGGAGTTTCCTGGATAGTGTGAATATGTAAGAGCACATCAATGCATTTAGCACTAAGAGAGCCCTGCTGCCCAGACAGATTGCAAACATAACCTTTGCTCTAGACAGTATACTAATTTAAAGTACACGTAGCTATAAATAGTCATGAAAAAAATCAGTGGTTTCTGTGATGTTTAATTCCAACTAAAAATGAATAATTTTATTAAATCCAAGTTTGGAACTTTAAAAAGCAGTTGGCTATAATGGTGGAGGAGAACATCTAGAGACATCGCTCCCTCAGCAACAATACACAAAGGAGGAAGAAAAAAGAAAAAGAAAGAAAAACTGGCTACCTCTGGGTTCGGTTCATAACCCCGTAACCTATGGATAGATCCAATATGTGCACTGAGGAAGGACCCCAGTGGATAGGGGACAGAGTGGAGGGAAACGGGGACACACTCACAAGATTTGATCACAGGATGCATATACTTCCTCATAATAAAGATATAAAAATAGTTGGCTACCATGTGACATTGACCTTCTTTATAAATTAGCTTATGCAATGAACGACAGGATAAAATTAATATTGAAACTGTTTCTATATACAATCTTCATAGACATAAGTCTCTGATTAGCGCCTATTGAACTGAGTCTGTAGGTTGCAGAGTTTGGGAAAGAAGCCACCCTCTGGTCACCTATAAAGAAAAATAGGAAGATTGCTCAGTGACTAAAGGAACTTGCTTGCAAAACCTTCCTGTTTCAGTTCAATTTCCCAGCCATTTGCACTAGACACAAAAAGTGACACAAGCATCTAACATTTGTTTGCCTTAGCAGGAAGTCCTGGCATACCTCCTACACACACGTGCACTCACACACACACACACACACACACACACACACAATTAAAATGTTGAGTAAATAGAAAAATGAAAGAGAATAGATGATATGCTGTACTTGATTTTCCATAAGATGGTTTTGCAGTATTTTTAATTGTGCAAGTAACTCATTTCCATATCCATCTTGATAGTGACTTTTTCTTTGTTTTTGATTGTTATGTTTGTTTTACCCACTAATTTTCAACTATTTTTTAATAGTGACAGTCATTTTTGGTGCTGGAGAAGAAAGTATCAACTCATGCTAATTTTTAAATTTTAATCAGATCCAATAGTTTAATGACCTCCGAAGGTATACCTCATTTTTTTAAAGCTTTGCATGCATTCTTACATTTACACGTACCACATGACCAAGTTCTAGTGTGACCTCCCTCTGAGAGAAGGGGCTTGTCCTCTGCTTATTACTTAACCTGGTTATTCATTGCTTGGCTCCACGACAAGAGTACCAGGAATTTTATGAAATATTTAAGGATTTTGTGGGTAGAAGGCACAATTTAATATTTATTACCACTACTGATCAGCTTAGTTGGATTAATATTTCCAAACACTGCAGACATTTCCTTTTACCACAGCCATTCTACAGAAAGACTAATGTTCCCAAGTTAGGGAGATGGTCCAGTTTTTAAAGTCACTTTTTTTGTAAAGCCTGCAGGAAGCCTGGGTTCAATTCCCCAGTACCAACGTGAAGCCAGATGCACAAAGTGGCACATGAATCTGGAGTATGTTTGTAGAGTGACAAGAGGCCCTGGTGTGCTCATTCATATTCTCTCTCTCTCTCTCTCTCTCTCTCTCTCTCTCTCTCTCTCTCTCTCTCTCTCTCTCTCAATCTCTCTTCTTCCCTCTCTCCTTTTTTGCAAATAAATGAATAAATAAATATTAGAAATGTTTTAAATAATTAAATGAAGAAAGCTCTCAATGCCAAAATGCTACTATCTCAAGTGTGAACAAATTCATTTTATCTCTGTGTACCATGAATAGGCTTCAGGGAACGAGGAAACACTACAAATGACTAGATTCAGCTTCAGGCAACACTTCGACAACACTCCACATCTCAGCAAGCCAATAGCCTTGCATTTTTGTTAGGAGTCTCCCTTTTGCTTTTCCCACTGGTCTCTCCTGGAATATTCAGGGCAGGATATCAGTATTCTGCATTTTTCTAGTTCCTTGGGCATGGTGTTTTCAATGGTCTTCTCATCTGAAGGTTAGGGGTTGGGTGCTCACTTGCCTGATTTTTTTTTTAAGTCAGTTAGAGTGTGTTTAAGCTACCTATTATAAATTAGTTTGCCACCTAGTAAAGTACAAAGGAAATTTTCATTTCTTTAGTGACCCAATACAGCTAGGACTGGGCATGCACACAATTTCTAGTTATGCTGTTGGGTGACTTCGGAGACAAGATGAAGACTCATAGAAGCCCCAGTAGAGACCACTAACCAATACCTGAACTGACAGGGAAGATGTGATTACCTTTCTAATAATGGCTAAGATTTCATTCTGCCTCAAATATAGCACCAAATTTCTGGTCTTTTAAGATGGAATTTTCTTAGACTATTTCTGGAAGTGGAAAGGGATGATTCATAAACACCTCCTGTTTCATTTAACTTCCCAGTGCTGAGACAAAACAACCAGCCAAGACCAGTGTATAGAAGGAAATAGTTTATTTCTGCTTCTAATCTCAGTGGGGAAGAAGTTTCATCATGAAATAGAAAAGCATAGATGAGCACAGACTGGACATAACATCTTGCCACACCAACTGGAAGATGGCAGCCAGAGTGAACTTTATGTCAAGTGGGGCTTGGACTGCACCCCAAGCACACCCCAAGAGATACACTTCCTCCTGCAAGGTTCTACCTCCTAATTTTCAACCAGGTGGGAATACAGTAGGGTGCTTAATGACAGGTACACAAGGTTATGGGGACATTTCATATGCATACGTCCATACATCCAAATGCCCCTCAATGATAATTCCTGGTGGCCAGGGTTTCATGGGAAAGGAGTCACTTAGCACTGTTGACTGTTGTGGTAACAAAGGTACTTCTCCAGGATTTTCCAAGATAGAAAATCCCACAGGAATAACTTGGCCTTCTTTATGGCTCTGTACAGCCTTCCTTTTTATCCGTGACATGCAACTCTCTGATAATCACTTTCTGCCTTCATGTTCAAGCTGTGTTTATGGAATCTCACAACCCGATAGCAGATCCTACTTCTGATAAAGAAATGTTCTCCCCAATCTAATCAAATGCAGAATCTTCCCAATTGCAATCACTCAGCTGTTATGATTATAACAGTAGGATTGGGAAGAAAATAAGGTTTTCATTAGGATATGACATAGCCAGACTTACTACATAAGAGGAAGGAGAGGCTCTGAGTAAAAAAAAACAGCATTGTTATATCTTCATATATATATATATATATATATATATATATATATATATATATATATATATATATATATATATATATATCTGCATCTCATGCATCTATTTGCAACAGGTTGAACTCTGGATAAAGATAGCTATTAAGAAATCCTCCACTGTTTCAAGAGGGAAGGCTTCATTCTTGAGCCAAGATGGGATGACATGTAGGGTGGCTGTTCCTTGTTCCCTCTGGAATTCAGTCCCTACAGAAACTGCATAAAAGAAACTAGCTTTCTCCTACTCTCCATCACTATAACTTTGAACAGCTAACAGACTTAGGAAAAGTACTCAAATAGAACACCCTGTGGTTTATTAAAAATATAAGAAAGATTCAGTTTTTATTTCACTCTTAGAATTTATTAGCATAACCAATATTTAGTTGCTCAGAATATATTATAAAACAAATTTAATTTCTCAAATTTATTTGATCTGTTTTATATTTCTCTCTTCTTTTGAATAAATTGTGTGTGTGGTCTAAAATGTCAGATGCTTTATGGAAAACTATGTTAAGTAATTTTCAGTGGGTTTCCAAAATGCAAAATAATTAGTCCCTCATCCATGACAACTATATTTGATATACCTGTAGCTAGATCTCATAAGAAATTCCTTTAAAGACAGAAAACTGTGCAGTTAATATTTATCTTCAAAAGGCCATGGACACAAGAAGCAAAACTCACACAGTGCAAACTCACTGAATATTTTGTGATTGCATCAATATGTATAGTTTTTTTTAAAAAGGTGCACTTTCATCACAACATATGATTAAAGAAACAGCTTTAGAAGAGATTTGTTCTAGTTAGCGGCTGGGGAGGGTGGCTCAGAGGGTAGGACCACTTGCCTGCAAGCATGAGGGGCTGAGGGGAACTCATTCATCCTGGATTCAATCCCCCAGCACCCAAGTAAATAGCTTGGCATGGTCACCCATGCTGTGATTCCAGTCCTGTGGGAAGCAAAGATGGACAGTTGCTGAACTGACTGGTCAGCCAGTCTGACTGAACATGGCTGCTCTGGTTCAGTGAGATACTTGGTATAAAAGAGATCAGAAGTCTGATTGAGACACCCCCCCACATCCTCTGGCCTCTGTATAAAGTAAGCAAACCTGCACATCCATTGGAAATATTACAGTATGTATACACACAGAGACAGAGACAGAAAGAAAAATCAAGCTCAAAATATAGACTTGAGATATGTTTCTTACCTTAATTAATATCAATTTTAGTTATCACTTCATTATAAACACTTCATAATCCATATAAGTTAAAAGATAAAGAATAAAATCTATGTGCTCACAGTGGGTAATATCTGTGAAATGGTCTCTCTTATGTATGATGTCTCTCTTCTTTCCCTGGTTTAATATATTTCTTGGATCACATATGATGCCTAACAAAATTAAATTAACTGCTTTACATTTATTTTATATTCGAATATTTTCTTTTAACATTGAACTTCTGCATCTTTTAGAATGTTCCTCGTTGTATCTGTCTCAAATTATTCCTTGTTTATTATCTCCATGAGCATTAAGAATAACCACCCAATGCTCCAAGGATATGTCACCTGTATTTTTGATGTAATGATTGAAACAGAGACTAGTCTGGGTGGTGGTCATCATTAGTAAAACTGTGCATTCACAAGCCAGGCAGAATAAATGTCAGCCAGTTCCTGAATTATTGTGAAACAAAAATAAAAGCTCCTAGCCAAGCACACACAGCAAATTAAAGAGTATTTCTGGACTGAAGAAATTCAGGGGAACTCCTAAGAGACTTGTCATGGCAAAAGTCAAGAGGTAGTGGGAGGGAAGCACAATGTCAGAGTCAGAGAAAATGCCAGGCAGTGGCGAGGCAGGCGTCTTGAGAGACAAAGTCTTATGAGAAATTAAAGTCAAGAGACAAGTTTTGGAAACAGGAAACAGGGCAGAAGACACATGGGCAGTACTCCAAGTAGAAAGTTCAAGAAAACAAAGGCATCTGGACTGTGGTCAAGGTGTGGATTTCTTCTGTGTGCCTCTCCTACTGACATCTCAGAAATGTGATGCCTGGCTTCAAGTTGACAAATGAGACTCAGGGAAGACTTGGGCACAGTTGAGAAAGGGTTTGTCTCACTGTTCAGTGCTCACATGCAGAGAAATAGGCTCGTGGAGAGGCTACATATTTCAGTTTACTGACTATTTCATTTCAAAATCTCACTTTGGGGTAGAGATAGAGAAAAACTGTAGTAAGGATTTTTAAATTTGAAAAGCCATGGAAATATATATTTATATATATATGAAATTGATACTTCAACATTAAAAATTCACAGCAGAAGAAATACAGTTCTGGCAACCCTATCAAAATAGGAGCAAAGTCAGCTAAACCAAGCACCTGCTGCCTATAAAGTAAGTATTAATGTATCTTTGATATTTATGTCTCCTGCAAAGATTTGTGGAGTGTACCACAGCGGTATGTATCCCTGTACATGCATATATTATGCCAGATTATTTCCAATTAATTTTGTCAAAACTTTGTTAGATGTACTTTCCCAAGAACAATATTTTAAAAATCAACTTTCTCATGAAAAATTTATCTATATCTTCAGTGACTGGTATGTAAGGTTCCCCCATGACCTTCCCTAAACTAATTAATCATGGGTTTCTTTATTTATTTTTATGTATGATATGCTGAAATCGATACAACCTAGGGGTTTCCGATTGGTGCTTAACTCTCTGTTTCTGCTGACTGTGTAGCTGTGTCTAATTCTCATTTACCCTTGGAATTCCTTAAGAAAGAATCACTCTTCATAAAACATCTAGTGATTATAGATTACAAATTTACAGTATTTATTAATATGTGACCAAGCCAACGAAACTTTCAGGAAAGCATTAGGTTTACTCAAAATCAAGACACACTATAAATACATTGCATTTCACATGTGTTTCACCAGAAAGCCTTGCAAATATTATGAATTTTAAAGATACAAAAATAATAATTCAAGTAATATAAGTTTAACCCTCAAATAATCTTTACATGATATTAAATTTCACTTATTCTGTTTGTTTTTTTTAAAACACAACTAATGATTTCAAAATGTCATATATAGCAACTCTTGGATCTCATAAAACACTGAATTTCTTGATCTCAATTAAGATTTACCAAACATCATTCATCCTTATCTGCAGAACTACAATTTTTTGAGCACTGAGAAAATGTTTAATGACTCCATGAATAAGTCTAGGGCCTACAATTTAAGTATTAGTGTTCCATTTCTAAAGCTGTGATGGTTTCTATCGATTGTCAATTTGACAGGGCCTAGAAACACCTGCCAGGGGTTATGTTGATTAAATTAGTCTCTTTGCTTGTCTGTGTGAGATGATCTTGTTTAGATTAATGGAGTTTGGAAGATCTCACCGTAACTGTGGACAGTGTCATGCCAGGAGCGGATTGTGGCCAGTTGCCTCAAGCATTTTCTTCCATACCTTCTGTGACATGATGCTCTATAACTTGGAATTATAAATTGCAATAAACACTGTATCTTGTAAACTGATTTTTGTCAGGTATTTTACCCCAATAACATGAAATTGATTAGTGTGCTTCATATGATGAGAGTCATTCAGCATCTACTAATATGACAGATCAGAATTAATATCATGATAAGATACTCCACATACAGGGCAGCTAAAGAACATTTAAGATGAGTTCAAAGTTTATCAGTGTAAGGAAAACTTGCTAGACCTGGGCAATATCCCAGACCCAATTCGTCCAGAATTCACGCCTACCACCACCATGCTTGCAGTTATATTCACAGCCAGAGAAAATCAAGTGAAATACAGAGATAGTCTGATTATTTGAGGCTGAAAATTACCTTACATGGATATGTTTTAATCAGATGGGATTGGTTGAAGTTTGTCTGCTAGAACTAGCTGAGAATAAGTTGCTTGGTTACAAGGGCTTCCAGTAGGTAGTTTACACATGGTTCTACACCAAGATATTTTAGAGAAACTCCTTTGAGTCAAATTTTATCATTCAACTTTTGATTGAGGTTTAGGCCAACTTTCATAATATAAAATAGATATAGTGAAAAAGTTTCAAGACTACTAACCAGTTCAAAATAGAAAATTCCCATCCTACTATTAGCTTCAGTATATTCACTTAGAATTGATTATATAACATATGTCACCTTTAGACTATAACAGAATTTTTTGTTTGTTTGTTTTTCGAGGTAGGGTCTTGCTTTAGTCCAGGCTGACCTGGAATTCACTATGTAGTCTCAGGGTGGCCTTGAACTCACAGAGGTCCTCCTACCTCTGTCTAGCAAGTGCTGGGATTAAAGGTGTGCACCACCACACCCAGCTATAACAGAAATTTTAATTAAATAATTTCAATAGTCTGTGCAATAAATTCCATATATGAGACCTGTGTACTATTCAGCTTTCATCTAAAATGCAAGAATTGACATCCTCTCACAGGCACCCATACACACACACATACACACACACACAGAGAAAGAGAGTGAGAGAGTGAGCGAGTGAGTGAGAGAGAACATGCATGCAAATACATATACAGAAAAAATGAATTATTTAAGAATTACAATTGTATTGAAATGTATGGATTGGAGCTGAAAGAAAGCAATGTCAGTAAGACACCCATGAGGCTCCTTAATTCCCACTGGTAAATCCTATGGCAAGTTTTCCTCCAGCTTTTTGTTCAATAATTACACAAGAATGACTTATCGATAGGGGAAAGTACAATTATTTTTAGCTTCTTAAGTAAATTTTTTTTTCATAATTGAAGAGAAAACAGCACAACATCAGAAACATCTTTCCTTTATTATGCAAATATAATTAATTATAACCAATTATAAGTGCATTAAGCATTGTGAACTAGAATTAATGTTATTAATATTTAACGTGACAACTAAAAACCCATCACATAGAACAGAGACTTCTGTCTTTGGTCTTCAAAGCAAAGAAGGTCAAGGTTTAAATGAGCAGAATAAATTGATTTTTAAGTCCCAGTTCTTCTAATGAAAATGTAAGCTAATTAAGTATAACAGCTCCAGCTTTAGACAAATGTAAAACATTTAGTAGAATTGTGCCCCCAAAAATGTATTTGCCACAAATTGGATGTTGCTAAGATGTGTAGACTCAGAAAGAAATGTAATGAGCTGTTAATGGACATTTTTTAACCAAGGAAATATGAATTTCATTTCACCACACTTTCCTTCTATTACAGCAAATTACATCAAAAACAGAAACAGCAGAGGAAACCTAGTTGTCTGGCAGGAAGTTAACATTAAATTTTGTGTGCCAGTGTGAAAAGCATCTCTTAATCTCCTGTGAGCTGACTCAAAGATTATTTCTTTTCTTTTGGTGCATTAAAGAGAACTGGCTTTTTAGAGCTTAAATAGAATGATATCGCCCCACACCAAGCGGGGTAATTAGATTGGCTTCAGACAGGAGAGATGTGAGACTATAAAACATTGAACAAAGGAAGCAGCAGACATGAAGGCTTGACATTCTCATGGCCCATCCAACCTGCTTGTTACAAGTAATTGACATTAATCTAGACTCTTCATCAGGTTTAATTGAAGCAATAAACATACTTGAAGTAATTATTAATGTGAACCTTTTCCAAGCCAATTCTAAATTCAATTTAGATATGAACTTTAAGAGCGTGAATTCATTAAGATCCACTTAAAGAACTTTATAAATCATTTTTACTCTTTATTTAAAAATAATTTTAAACTTAAACAAATATATCAAAAATAAATGTTTCTGTATACCCTTCCTTGAACTTTCCTAATGATGACTACACATAAAACCATGATGACCAAGATTAAATATGCAAAAAATAGCAAATAACTTTCTTACAGCCCTTTAAAGAAACTATAGATCAGTAGGGCTTCACCAGTCTTCTTGTTTCTCCTTTTTTTTCTGTTACAGGATGCAAGCTAGCATCCAACTTTAGATTGGAATTATTGCTGTTACCATCTGAAAGGTATTTTCAACATGTCCTTGTATTTTTATGACTTTGACACACCTGGTAGACAGTAAGGTGCAGAAGGCTACATTACCAGGTGTTTATAAAGATTTGTTTCTTCAAACTCATCTTGCATTTGTCTTTGTTCTTTTATGATACCAACATTATGGATTTGCAAAAATACCATTAATGTGCCTGTTAGTGATAACATTGACGCTAACATTGATAATTAGTTATTAGGTATTAGGAGGGTTTTTCTTCCTATTAAGTTGCTCCTTTTCTTTAATGATTAATATGTGCTTTAATTAAAGAATATTAATAGTGAGGACATCTTTATAACTATGATTCACTTAGATATTTTACTTTTTCTCAAATTGCCTAGTCCAACTTATACTGTATAAACAGTTATCTGTGCTTTGGTCTTCAACCTCACCATTTGAAATTGCATTTTTTTCATCTTCAAAATCCAATATATGTGTATCTATTGATGGTGCAATAGAATACTGTAATATGTTAGTAAAAATATCAATCTATGTATTGACAATACCAGTAACATTGTATTTCTTTGTCACATATTAATAATAATAAAAATGAGGCAATATTTCATCTATTTTCTTTAAAAATATTAGCTATCCATACAACTTGATTCTTCTCCATGAGCTTTTTAAAATTTGTATTCAATAGGATAGTCCTCTCAAATATATTTTTAAACTTTGGTTGACAGCTTCCATAATTATACACAATAAACCATAATAATTCCCTCCCCACTCCCATATTCCTCCTCTCCAGTTCAAACTCTGCATTTCCCCTCCACCTCTCAATTAGTCTCTTTTGTTTTGATATCATCTTTTCCTCCAATAGGTATTATGAGGCACTGCAAAATCATGAATATCAAGGTCATTTTTTTTTGGTCTGGAGCATTGCATTGCAAGCAGTCCTGCCCTTCCTTTGCTTCTTACAATCTTTCCCCTTCCTCTTTCACAATAGATACTGAGCATCTGAAGGTGTGTTAGAGATGGCCCAGTTCTGAACACTCCACTGTGACTTTTTCACAGCACTCTGGTAACTTTTGAGTTAACCCAGTGGTCACCACCATCTGAAAAGAGAAACTTCTCTAACCAAAAGTGAGAGTGACATTAATATACGGCTATGCACATTTTTAGAAAGTGCTCATAAGGCAGATTGGTAGGCAAAATATACACATTTAGCCAGACAACACCAGGCATTACTCCCCTAGTGCTCACAAACCCTCTCACCATAGGCTATTGCCTAGGACTTCAGTACCAGGCACGTATTCCCTTCTGTGGAGACGGCCTCCAGTGCAATTAGAGAGGTTGGTTTTCCAGACAACAAAATTGCCACTATCACACCAGTTGGTACATTTGGCCTGGCTGGCCAGTCTTAAGGCTTGCAAGGTCCACTGCTGTTAACCACCATTGATGCCTTCTCCTCTCTCCTATAGGGCTGTATGCAGCCTGCAGCTTTGCCCAGCTTTCTGTCAGCTGGTTAACAGGGAGGAGGTTTCCAGCCCATCACCAGCTTGATTTCTCAGTGACCTGCAGCCCAAAGAGGTGTGGTCTTTAGCAATAGGGTCTTACCATCTTTTTTGGTTGGCAATCAAGAGTTTATTATTTAGTGTTTTGGGTTTGAGAATGTTTTAAAATTTGTATTCCCTAGGATTGTCCACTCAAATTTTTGATTGCAGTTTCATTGATTTACAGAAAAGAAAATATGCAAAATTATCTTTATGACATTGAGTTTTCCTCTTTCAGTTACATTTTATACTATGATTATAATGTCTTGTTTTTTTATATGTGCATAATATTATTCTCTGTACACAATAACTTCTACTCTAATGTGTGAATGTTGATTTTGTTTGCAGAAGCCTTGTAAATTATCTTATTAGGTTTAATAGCTTGTCTATTAAATAGCTAGTAGATTTATGTGATTGTTCTGTTGGGTAGAAAACTGGCTTTGTATACCTAATAAAGAACTCTTCCTTATAAATGTTAATAATTTATTTCTTTTTCTTTTCAATGACATTGATTACAAACACAAAACTAATTATTCACCTTGATAATTAAGTTTGGCCATCTGTCTACCAGACCTTATTACCTGTAGTAAATACACCCACAGATGTTTATTGGATCGTCATCTAAAGGTACATACACTTTTGTCACAAAAATTTGAAATGTACCCATTTTGAACACCTTGATACTGTTGCAGTCATAAAAATATATAAAAAAAACTGATCAGGGAGGGGGAGGGGGGAATTTGGGGAAGTTGGGACAACAACTCATGGTTTGCCCACTAAATAATGTAACTCATTATGGACAATAAATTTATATTTAAATTAAAAAAAAAACCTTATCATTTGTTTAATAGACCTTTAATATTTAAACATACCTTATGGAATTGCAGTATACTTCTGTTATATTTTATGTATAATTGTGAAAATAAGTGCATTTTAGCTAATAATAACTGTTAATATAAAAACCAAGTCATAATTATTGTGCTAAATGTTAAATATCTCCAGAATATCATCCTAATTTTCCTTTAAAATGAGTCCATGCAATAACAATGTCAAAATGCACATAGGTATTTTCAGAAACATCAAAAAAGAACTGTGAGAATTTTAAAGAATATTGTTATATTTAAAAATATATAAAATAAATTTATTATTTAATATTATTATTTATTAATAAATAAGGGCATATCAAATCAAGGTTGACTATAAACCAGAAAAGAATAACAGAAAATTTATTTTACATTCACCTTTTACAATATCTTAACTTCTTATACATAGCTTTTATCTTTTTCTTTGCATACTGGGGATTGAACTCAGGTCCTGTGCATGCTATGAATAATGAACTCTTTCCCCAGCACAATATTCCTGCTTAATGATTCTTTGTTTTCTCATTGGCTCATTGGACATATTAACTATTGTTTTGCAGTTTGGATGAGTTATCAATTAAAAGCAGTATAATCATGATAATAGCATTTAAACATTTGCTACATACATAGTTGACATAGAAATAAGTCCAAACATAATTCTTCAGCATTTGTCTAAGGCTTTACAGGTGTGACACTGAACAAATCAGGTAGGGAATGTATAGTCATTTGTAATTTAAAAAATTCATAGTGTGGTTTAGTTCCTTTAGTGATTATTTAGGGGCAGGCTAAGCTGGTTTTCTTCAGAGTTCATTCAAGGAGTATTTTACACTACATACAACTACATACCCAAATTCAGAAGAAAATAAATAAATAACTTTTGGGTACAGAATTTTAGGTCACTGGGAGTGTACATGCTTTGGGTTCAACCCTCAGCATACAGAGGACTACTCCCATTTGCTAGGGACTTAAATGAATATGAAATTCACTATGAAACCAACAAACTTGGTCACAATACCTTGCACCTTATAAAATATAATATTAATGTTCAACCTGGGAAATGGCCATTGATTTTTTTTCAAACCCTGAAACTCAAAAATATGGAGTAAGTTAACAGTGAAGATCTACAATTTACAGTGTTTTCACAGTGACCAGACTTCACTGGCTGCTAAAACATTTGTCTATTACCAAAAGTTATGTTATATATCAATGTGTGGTTTTGATTATGAGAATCATAATAGTACTTCCTTTGTTTTACTTACCACCCATTAAATGAAGGAGAAACTAACTAAAGAAAACCAAAGTATAAACACTGGTGAATTTTGAATAAAGATTGCGTCTCCGGAGTTTATATTGCTTTTAGAATAAAGAAGAATGCTAATTTTATGGCAATGTTAATTTCTTTTTTAATGTTAATTTCTTATTAAAGACATTTATAAAGTTAATAAGAAAATCTGTGTCAAATATCTTCCATTTACTGTTTCTGAGATGGCACAATGTGGTAGGCAAAAATAAATAAATAAATAAATAAATAAATAAATAAATAAATAAATAAATAAATAAGAAAAAGAAAGAAATAAACAGTTGAGACAAAAGGGTTAAGATGTGAATTTCTCTAACGCACCTATGAGAATGGGAGGAGGAACCAGGAAGAATCCAGAAGCTCATGGGCCAGTTAGAATAGCTCATATGCAGAGGCAGCAACCTCAAAAAGGAGACAGAAGGAGACAAAAACTCTGAGGTTGTCTGCTGACCTCCTCACATGAAATATGATGGGTTTGCCTATACACACAAAACACATCCAAACACATAATAATTGACACAATAAATACTAAATAAATAAATGACATTTTCATTTAAGACAAAGTGCCATTGATTCATCTCTAAGTATGCTTATTCAGCTTATAGCATGAATATTCATTTTATATTTCCTTTAGTGGTCCTGGGGACAATTCCTTCATCTTAGAATATACTCAAATGTTCTACCATAGTGTTACATCCCAAACTTCAAATATGTGTTACATCTAATTCTATAGGTGTGGTAGAAATTAGTAGGAAGTGATTGCTATATCATATAGGTTCAAAATTTATGTACTAAACAATGTACCATAAAAATTAGAAAAAAAAACAGAATTTAAGGGCCAGGAGATGAATTGGGGGGTTAAGAACGCTTCCAACACAACCTTGAAGACCTGTGTTCAATACTTGGCACTCACATAAAAAGCTATGTGTGCTGGTGCAAGCCAACAACCCAAGCCTGAGGGATAGAGACAGGATAATTATGGGTGTTCACGTGCCAGCCACTCTAGGCAAATCAAAGTGGATTCCGGTTTCAGTGAGAGATGTGGTCTTCAGGAGCTATCATGCTGAGTCATGATAGAGGACATCTCAGATCCTCCTCTGGCTTGCACACATGTGCATTCACACACACACACACACACACACACACACACACACACACACACACACACAGTCCACACACTCCAAAACAATAAATATTTTAAAGTACTCTAAAAGTAGTGTAACTATGAAATAACTTCATACAGTCAATATTTGAAATGTGTAGCTCTTTGGAATTCATGGGACCATTCAAAGAGAATGTTTAGGACACATTTTTGTTTACAAAATTATTTTGTAAAGATGAGATCACCAAGGCTGGAGAGATTGCTCAGTGGTTAAAGGTACTTGCTTACAAAGAATGGACAGCTAGGGTATGATTCACCCATACTCATATAAAGACAGAGGCACAAAAGTGGCACATGGACATGAGGTTCATTTGCAGTGGCAAGAGGCCCTGGTGTACTACTCATTTTCTCTGCCTGTCCTCTCTCTGTGTTTCTCTCTCTCTTTCTCTCTCTCCCCTTGCAAATAAATAAGGATTGTGACCAACAGAGAAGAGTGGACCTAGAATATAAGCCTTGTAATTCAGTAAATACCATGTGAGTAATTGACAGTATAGTGACTCCACTGTAAATTAAGAATTCATAAAGATGTACTCTCCTGGCATGGATTTAGGGCTGGGAACATGGCTCAGAGGTCAAAGTTGTTTACTTGCAGAGCCTGCTGACCAGTGTTCAATTCCCAAGCCACCCATGCAAGCCAGATGCAAAAGGTGGCACAAGCATTTCGTGTTAATTTTCAGCAGAAAGACGCCTTGGTGCATGCTTACATGTGTGTGTGCACACGCATGCACGCACACACAACACAAATAAATTTATATTGTTTTAAATAATGTATAAAGAAGGAACTGGAGTGATGAGCAAAAGAGCTATTCCCACATCAAGGCAGAGATCCTAGGGAAGTATAACAGAGATAGGCACCAAGGGTGCCCAAAATTGTTCAAAACACAAATTCAGAAACTCTTAAAAACCTAATAATTATGCAAAAGTTTAAACTCACCCACCATGACTCAGGGAAATTTGCGGAAGAGGTGGTGGAAAGAATGTAACAGTCATGGCAGGGCTTGGGGGAGAATATCTAATGCAAAAAAGGGTATGTCATCCTGGTTTTAATGTTTTTCTCTAAAAACTTATGATACTGAGAATATTGTTTTGTTGATATATAATTTTATTCCAATAAAAATGTTAAAAAAGAATGCATAAAAACTATAACATTGAAATGGCTAAATTGGTCCCACCTCACAGAGGTTTATATAGAAGGATCAAGAGATGAAAGCCAGCCTGGGCTACATAGCTATGGTCTGCCTCAAGATAAGCAAAAGAAACTGGATGAATTAGCAAACCTATATTACAATTTGAACATTTTAACTCTCTAATTGTATTGCTAAATGATAAAGGAGAAAACTGACTTTTAACTGTAGAATGTAGGACTTTAGCTTCATTTATATAAACTACTCCAGAAATTCCAAAAGTTAAAATCAGTTTAAAGAGAAATAACATCCATTAATAATTTGAAGCTATTGCATTGGAACTTCACAGAGAAGACAGTTGGCATTTTTTTAATAAAAGTAATTACAGTGTAGAGCTAAGCATTCCACTTACAAATACATTTTGCTTTGTATTTCTGCTTTTAATCTTTAGATATTTCTCAGTAAACAACATTTTATGAGTTCTTTGTAACAAAATGAATAATATTAAAAAAATGAAAACTTCATAAGCAGCTTTCTTCTGCTTTACCTCAGTTCACTAAGCTCAGTGGGGAATTTTGCCTCAGTAACAGTAAAGTTAGCATTTGCCATCATTTCAATCCATCTTGAAATTGACAAAAAAAGACCTCTGATCAGATCAATCATAATTAAAATGACACAACTTCAAAGATGATTTAAGATTGTGTCCCAATAAACCAATGTGAGTACTTTAGAGCATAACCAACTAAAGATCAAGATCGCTTACATCCTAGTGTATTACAGATTAATAAAGGAAATGTTATTTTCTTTTTTTAAATATTTTATTTATTCAATTTCAAGGAGAGAGAGACAGAGAAACAGACAGACAGAGAGAGAGAGAGAGAGAGAGAGAGAGAGAACACACCAGGGCCACCACCCTGGATTATGTGGGTCCTGGGGAATTGAACCAGGGGCTTTAGGCACTGGAGGCAAATGCCTTATCTGCTGAGCCATCTCTCCAGCCCGGAAATGTTATTTTCTAAAAACTGAATTTTATTATCACTTTTGTTTATTCTAATGATGCAATTGGCTCTATTTTAGTATGAGCTCACGACTTTTTTTCCTTTTCCTTTTTCTTTTTTTTTTAATTCTCCCAGAGTGCTGGGTTTAAAGGCATGTACCACCACACCCAGCCTATTCATCTTAATTTGTTAGTTTGCCTTCTAGTAGTTGGAGGTACAGATAATTACTTGGGAAAAGACACCGTGAGAACAGAGTAAAGAGGTAGGAGTCCTGGTCATCAGCTAGAGGAAAACAGTGAAATGTACAAATTGTGTTATAACTAATGGGGACAGGACCCTTATTAAGCTTTGGGCTATCAGCTCCAAATGCCCTCTTGTATTCTGCATTGGGCATCCAAATCCAGCCCCGTGCTTTTCTAGTTTGCTCATGGATATCCTTGGTCAACAGGACTACTAAGCAGAGTCTATCAGGCCTGAGTGTGGTGGAGAGACGGTACTTACTGCTACTTTTCTGTTTCCAGTTGGCATCTGGCCTCCCCGATGCTCCCATTCTGTTAAATGTTCTTCCCAGAACAGGCTCTGATCACACTCTGGCAGAAGATAATCTCTGCAACAACTGCTCACTACAGTGTTTATTCTACTGGAAGAACCCATATAATTATATGATTTTATTCATTTATTTGTAAGCAGTGAGAAGAAACACAGTAAACAGAGAGAAGAAACACTGTAAACAGTAAACAGAGAAGAAACACAGAGCAAGAATTGGTGCACCAAGGCCTCCAGCCACGGTAAACAATTTCAGATGCATGTGCCACCTTGAGCATACGGCTTTATGTTGATACTAGGGAATTGAACCTGGGACATTATGCAATTTCCTTAACTGCTGAGCAATCTCATCAGCCCCAGAACCAGCATAATTAAGTACTATTCAGGCACCATAATCTGTTATTTCAGGACATCCAGTATACCTATCATCAAGGTCAAGTCTCTGTTATAGCTTTCTAACATGGATAGTGGAGTTCAAGTATTATTGCTGTAGCTTATATGTAAATGTAAACAGCAATTTAGTATATATTTCCAAAAGAATTTGAAAGATAATCCATTCTCTGCAGCCACTGCTATGCTAAGCACTGGTAACTGTGACTCAGGAAAGCTGCATTAAGCTTCATGACAGCAATGCAGGTTCACACTTATATAAGATTGCAGCAGTTCAGTACAGGGAATTCTCAAAGGAAGAAACACAAATGGCTAATACTCCTTTAAGAAAATATCCAACATCCTTCACCATCAGGGAAATGCAAAATAGAAACACCTATGAGATTCAAGTTTACTCCAGTCAGAACAATAATCGTTAAAAAATTAATTACTTAACAGTAAATGTTGGTGAGGATGCAGGGAAAGAGGAATGAGGGAACCCTCATTCACTACCGGTGGGAGTGCAAACTTGTACAACCACTATGGAAATCAATATGAAGACTTCTGACAAAGGTAACACTAACCCAGATATTGTTTTACTGGGCATCTAGCCTAAAGGATCCACTTCATGGAGAAATTTATTCAACCATGCTTATAGATTGTCAACTTACAATAGCTAAAAATTAGAATCAATCCAGATGTCCATCATTGGACAAATGGACAATCAAGATGTGGTACATTCGCATAATGGAAGGCTACCCAGCAGTAAGGAAAAATGAAATAATGAAATTTGTAGACAAAAAAAATGGAGCACCTTGGAACAAACAGGTCATGCTCAGTGAACTCACACAAGCACAGAAAGACAAAAGTCGCATGTTCTCCCTCCTCTGGAGTTCCTATTCTGGAACACTTTGACTTAGAGGCATATCTAAAAGCAAACTTGAGGGAGAGATAAAAGCATAGGAGGATTTAGGGGGAGGGAATGGAAGGTTGGTGTTTGAGGGAGTTACACACAAAATTAATCCTAAATGAATTGGTACCATAGAAATCTTCCTCTGTGATAGCAGATTAAAAGGACCCTCATTAGGAGTATGGGAGATCACCTGGTAAGAAGGGCCCTGGAGGGGATGGGACAAAGCTAACCTTAAAACATTAGGCTCTAGCTTGTAACTCCCACTACCAGAAATCTGTTACAACCCACATTGAGCTGTTAATCAGAGAGACCTACAATGTCTCCAAAACAAGACAGGCTTCTGTGATTATCCACCTGAGGTAAAAAGGAAAACCCTGTTGCTGAAGACACCACATATTGCTAAAACACAAGATGGAGAGGTCCTGCTGAATCTGGAAGGAAGCCAGTTCACAGATGCTTAGCCCATACAGTGCTGGACAGAGCTACATGAGCTGTAGGGAAAATGGCCAACAACATTGTGAGCCAGCAGGGGACACTGCTGTGTGAAAGAAACCAGCCTGACAAGGTGTTCAATAGTGGCACCCCGCCTAGGTGGGTGGCCAATGGCTCTCTGATTGGCTAAGAGACCTGCTCATTGGAAAGGAACCCACAGCTGGAACTGGGAACCAAGTCAGAATCCTGTGGAGACCAAGACTGGACTCCAATGAGAAGCTCCCACTAGTCTTTGGCCAAAAGAGAGGTTTAGCCTGATCTCACTCTCCATTAGAGAATCTTTTTTTTTCTTTTTCCAAGGGCAGCTACTTGCCAAGGAAAACCAAAAAATTATCAACAAAACAAGAAAAGATAGGTGACTCCCTGGCAGGAGATGACCCACCCCTCACATTTTAGCTATAGCCCAGATGAAACCACAGAGGAATTGGTGAGATGAGCAAGAGTGCTGCCTCCACAGAGCTGGACAACCTATGCCAGGGTAATGGAAACAGACACTGAGGATACCCAAAAAGCACCTAAGCAGAAATTCAGAAGCATTGAAAAGTTCAATACTAAAGTAGACTTGAATCACAACCACCACAGCATGGGAAATATTTTGGAAGAGGGAATGTTAAAATAGAAAGAACCAGAGGGTAGGAGGGAATATCCAGAGGCATCTCTCCCCACCAACAATGACTAAATGCTGCTGTCACAACTCATAACCTACAACCCCATGGTGAATACCAACAATCCCACTGAGGAGGGATCATGGTAGAATGGAGGCAGGGAGGACGGAAATGATGGTAACAACTAATGAATTGTCCATTCAAAGTTTCTACTTAATAAAAAAGAGATTGCACTGAGAGACCCTGTGAGATCCAGAGTGGTATCCAGTACCCAGATGGTAGCATGTACAGTCCTGGAAGGCAGAACATAAGCTGCCAGGGGAAATTGATCACGGACGGATACATGGAGATAGCAGGGACCAATGATACAAAATTCAGACTGTTGCCATGAGAAGGCAGAACAAATTTTCTTCTGGGAGATATCAACAGACCAAGAAACGATCACTGGTGCAATAGAGAAACCAAAACCAGTGGGTAAGTATTAAACAGCTTTTAAATTGGCCAACAAATCCATTCAGTGTCCAGGAACCCTTAACTGGAATTGGAACGCAGGGCAAAAAAATCCTACAGGAACTAAAAAATGGGGCTCCAGAAAGAAATTCCCATTACCAGAGAACTACAGAGAGGCTAATCTCAATAGAATTTTGCCAAATGAGAAAAGTGTATCTCATTTAACCTTAACTGATCTCACTCTCTGATGGAGTTTCTGTTTGTATTTTTCAAAAGGCAGTGAGAGAGTTGTGGTCATTCCAACTCCACCGATGAATCACAGGCCAAAGGCTGGTATCCTAGGAAGAGATGAACCACCCCAGGCCTATTGTGTAGGCCCCAAGTGAAACACTTGAGACATTGGTGGGGCAAGAAAGAGACCTATAACCACAGCCAATCAGTCAATCCCGGATAAGTCAATGAGACAGACACCAACAACTTCCAACACAACTTAAAGTAGAAGCACAGAGACTCTTAAGGTCACAACAGCAACAATGAAACAGACTTAAAATTCACCCTCCATGACTCAGGGAACTGAGTGGAAGAGGGGGTGGAAAGATTGTAAAAGCCATGGTGGGAGAGAATATCCAGAGACATTAACTACAATTCATAAAGGGGGGGAGGTAACCTTGTTGCCTCCTGTGCTATCCATAACCTCTTACCACATGGATTGATGCAGTGTGCTCACTGAGGAGGATACCTAGTGGATTGGGGACAGGGGAGGAAAAAGGGAATATAAGCACAATATTTACTCAATCAATCTATCTACTTTTTGGGCAATAAAGACAAAATTAAAAATAAAGAAATTGCAGCTGTTCGATCTTTATTGGACAATTTTTTGGACCACATAAGT
The DNA here is from genome assembly GCA_004024765.1 of Zapus hudsonius. Taxonomy (NCBI): domain Eukaryota; kingdom Metazoa; phylum Chordata; class Mammalia; order Rodentia; family Dipodidae; genus Zapus; species Zapus hudsonius. The sequence continues at coordinate 5,405 of PVHP010006395.1, read as the reverse complement.
GGATATTAGAGAAAAATTGTCTTGGAGAATGTCACTCTGCAGTGACATATATCTGAATAGGAGAGCAGTGTGACTTATCATAGTTATATTTGTGAGAGCAGTTTTTAGAAACACACACACACACACACACACACACACACACACACACACACATTTAAGAACCCTGACAGCTACTAAGTACATCCATCCTAATTATGTACCTAAGAACTACAGTGAAAATAAAAGAGTATCCACTGTGAGAAGTTCTCAGCACTAAGTAAGACATGTCTAATCACACCCCAAGCTCTGGGACATGTGTGGAAGAAGTGGTAAAAAGAATGTAAGAGCCAAAGGGAGAAATACTTTGTAATACTGTCTTCCAGACATACAATGGTCATGGCATTTATGACCTCACAGTGACTAATGCCGCCTAAATATTATCTGCATAATAGGAGGGAAAATAATGACAGCAAAGTAGAACAGAGTTGGAAAGAAGGGACTCAGAAGAGAGGGATGGGGGGTAAAGGGAAGGTAGAGAGAGGTGATTATGTTCTTGGTATATTGTACACAGGTATGGAGATTATAAATAAAAAGCTGTAATTAAAGAAAGAATCCACTGTGAAACAGATCTGAGTCAGATTTCCATGTACATGTGGCTCATTGTGCTTCAGTGTAATGATACAGTCTTGTCTGCATCTGTATCAACTGCCCTCAAAATTTCTAAGATTGTTTTCTCTCGTAGTTCAGTCAACACTAAAAAAAATGGGCACAGAAAAATTAGGTAGGAATTGGAAAAACATTCTTTATTTACATTTGTTGCGGCATTACAGGGTCCCCAAAACCACACCTTTGACTGCCTTAATCTAAACATAGGAGGGATTCAGACGTTTCCATTTCAATAAATGGCCTATGCCCACCTTTGAAAAGCACTTAGTATTCATATAGTATAAAAACATCCCTGCCCAACTCCTCTTCCCCAGATCTCTAAGGACAATGCCATACATCCTTGAAATGCACATGATAATTTCATAGTCTGTGATGGTAATTCTGTTCACCAGGACTCTCTCTAATACACAAATTTTCCCATGGTATTCTGCTCACTTCTGCCATCATGATTGGCCCCAAAGAGCACAGTTCCCTATCACCATCTGCTACTGGGAACCTCGGACTCCAGAAGACAGCTTCTCCCCAGCTTCTCAAAGGGACTGGGCTTTCCAGCATCTCATTACCATACCCATAATAGCATATTAGGAATTGTGATTTGGGCTCTTCCATAATACTGAACTTCAAATTTGTGAGAGAGTTTCCATAGCATGAAATTCTTCTTTATCTTGCCTTTTTATGCATCCCATTTCCCTTAGCTTTACAAAGGAACAATCTAATATTCTCAGCATGTTGTAGGACATCTGTAATCTGAGTGAATGCCAGCGTGCATGAGCCAAATCCTAACAAACATATCAGTAAATAGTTCTTTCCTTTTGTGTGAAGGAGCATATTTCCTACGCAAGGCTACCCATAAACCTGACTCTGACTATTGATCTGGAAGTAAAAATGACATTCAGGCATGAATCTCAACAAAACAAGTGGCATCTTGTGAGGCATACATCACAGTCCCCAGGCTATGGGAAACCCTCTCAGTTCTAGCCCCAAGGATGAGTTGATTTTTACCTTTCACTGAAATTTAGGAAATAAATATCAAGGCTCAAATTTTTCAGATTCATTTAAAACTTAGTTTCCATTCCAGCAGACAGAGTCTTTCTTCATTCACACAAGTTTTCTGGTTTGACTGCAGATTTAGTGAACCTGCATGTTTATCTGCCCTCAATATTCTCCTAGGTTTGGAGTTAAATCAGAAGGCTATTCATTGCTTCCTTTCTATCTATGAGTGTCTATTATCTCTATAAGTATTTCCTTGAAGAATTTAACATTTAACAGTGTTCCCTGAAGGGGCAGTTTCTAGCTTTTGCCTAGCATTGTTAGATCCAATTCCAGAATTCTAATAATTATTATCACCTCCACATGAGACAACTATTGAGCCATCTCCCAAGCCAAAGCTTCACCTCTGACGTACAATTTCTGTATTCAGCACAGACGATAGTCAAAGCAATTATATGGCTATAGCCTATATTCATATATTTGTGTTGGCAGGAAATGGCTTCATTTGTCAAATATTTTGGTAAAACCAGATCCAAAATCTATCTCAAGGCATTGCTTTCATAAACTACTTCCATTAAACTTAAATTATTATTTTTTCCACCCAAAATAGAGACTAAGGAAAGTATTCCACTTCCAGAATTATTTGGGATGAAATTTTAGGAACTATAAGGAAATATTTCAGAGACAGGTTTGTAAGGACAAAATTGATAGGAATCGCAATGGCAAACAGCTTATTTTATTTAGAGTGAGGGGCCTGAGAGATTGTTGCCTCAGGTTCCAGAAACACTATGACCGTAGAAACAGTGTGTGTGTGTGTGTGTGTGTGTGTGTGTGTGTGTGTGTGTGTGTGTGTGTGTTAGGAGGTTTTATTAGCCCTGGGGTGGGGGTAGGGATGCTCTACTGCAAAAGTGAGTAGTGGGAGTGTCAAGCTGTCTGAAGTTTAGCTCTCCTGGGTGGCAAGTCAGCAAGGGGCTTCTTGTCGCCTAAGATAGAGGAAGTGGGGAATTGGGCAGCTGATTATCTCTGGACTGATTATGGCTTGAGTTGGTCAGACTTGGGTCTGTTTGCTGATGCCTTTAGGAACTGAAGGAGGAAATAGGATGGTGTCATAGTCAGCCACACACCACTGGGAAGAATCTCCAAACCAGGCACAGTTATGGTAGGAAAGGATTTATTGAAGCCACAGATCCAGGGGGAGTTCTCTAATAATGAAAGAGGCAATACTTTGCAATACTGTATTCCAGACACACAGTGTCTATTCTTAAGTGCAAGCAGAGAAAGAAACCCATCACCAACACAATACATACAACAGCAAACAAAGACTACCCCATTATGTAGCCTTACGGTGGGGTCTTGCAACCCTTTGCCAGACTTTTTGGCTTCCTGAGTCTCAGAAATTTCCTTCCTGCACCTCCCTCCCAGGAAGGGACGTCTGTTTCTAGCTCCTCTGAGCTTCCCTACATCCTGTTCACTACTGAGAAGGCTGCCTTCCTGTTAACATTGGAGACCTACCCAAGGTAATTAAAAAAAGATCAAGTTGACAATAAATCCCACCATTCAAAGATAGACAGGAGAGGATAGTAAAACCGAGGATAAAATGTGTGCCATTAATCTGGTCACTGCTGTAGGCTATAAGAGCCCTTTTCTGAAGGAATCCCCGAGGAAATGTGCCCAATGAAAACAAGATGTGTGTATTAGTCATTTCTCATTGCTGGGCAAAATACCTGGCCAGAATCAGCTAATGGAAATTAAGGGTAAATTTGGCATAAGGTTTGAAGAGGAACTTCATCCTTGTGGGAAAGCATGGCAGGAAGAGACAGCCCGACATCATATCTTCATATCAATTGGAAGTAGAGCGAGTCAGTGTCAATCAGAGCTGGATGGTAAACCCTCAAGACCCACCCCAATGACACACTTCCTCCGGCAAGACATCACCTCCCAAAGACTCCACAACCTTCCCAGCAGCACTAACTGGGGATTGAGCATTCAAATACATGAGGCTATGGGAGATATTTTACTTTTACCTTCCACAATGTTTCTTCGAATGCTTACTTAGCTATGAGAGGAATCAGTGAACCTACTTACTTCCATCCCAGCTCAATAAGCATCGACTCTGAGAGCCTTGATTTTTCCAATATATTTTAGCTACACCTATATCATACTACCTGGAATGTTTTCATTGGATTCAGGTAAATAAATAAATAAATAAATAAGCAAAGTTAGGGTATAGGATCTGGCTTGTTGCAAGATTGTCATCATACACATTTGTCATTGTCCTTCTCACCTGAGCAGAGAAACTATAAAATGGGACAGGACAGTAGGGCTGTCCAAATATAACTCATGGAAGTGGACATGGTAACCAAGAGTTCCAAAGTAAACTCACATCAGAAAAAATATATTACAACATGAGAACAATATATTAATTAAACAGAATGAATGTATGTAATATATAAATTCTATATCATGCTTCTGGAATTAGAAGACTATACATATTTTGACATGATATTTAGCTCATCTGTCATTTTGTGTAAAATATTCAAACCTCCTACAACTGTGAGTACTTATGAATGAGTTCATCATATGATAACGTCACATCACAGCCATTTTTTTTGTTGTTGTTGTTCTTGGAAATTTAGTAATCACTAGGGTCCTTCTTTGGTTTTCCCTAAAGAAACAAAACTTAGCAGGAAGATATTAACAGCAGTTGTATCAGAATGTTGACATTCCATATTACTTCATTTTCCTGTGCCTGTGTTTTCTATTCTCCCTGGAGCAAATATATATTGTGTCTGTAATAAGGAAAAAAAGAAAATTAAAGTTATAATCCATTGATTTGGAATAAATGTGAGTTGTTGCAAGTATTCATAGTGATCCAGCATGTATTACCCAGACTTTTTTCTCATTGTTAATGGCATAATAAAGTTTAAAATAGTTAAATAGGATAAAGTTTATTATGCTAATAACTTTACATTTAAACAATCAGACAAAATTCTGCTAATCACAAAAGCACACTGGAAAAGACAGCAGATACTTTCGCTTAGACCAATAAATACCCTGATAGCTATAAATGTAGTAAATTGTAGGAAGAAAAGAGTGAAAACTCAGAAAAAAAATGAAGAGCACTGGAAGGCATCTATTGACTCAGAAGCCTTCTGCTCAGCTCTGATGCCAGGAGAGCAGGCAGCATTAACAACTGCATCCTTAACTCCTGTTGTCTTAGCAACGGGAAGCTGTGTTCTGCCACAGTTCCAATTCATTAGCGTGGTGCATTCTGACTAGTTTTGAAACATCGATCAGAAAGCGAACTTTCTACTAGAGACATGTCATTAGCAACAAATTGTCAAGGCTGCTTGAAATCCCAAAATCCACTTAAACTTTAGCAAGAGTAAGTGAGGAGCTTTAAACCACTGAAAACACACACCTGCAGTTCTCTCTTCTACCACAAATAGATAAAGCTATTTTTTTTCAAATCAAAAAACAAGAAAACAACTTAATTAAAAAGAAAAGAATTGGAAAACATTTTATAAGATACCTTACAAAGAAAGGTATATGTAGGGATGGTGAATAGACACATCAAGTATAAACAGTTATTTTGGAAAAAAATACACAAGATATTTTGACCATGTGAATACTAACAGTATGCTTAGTGAGATCACTCATCTGCATGTATTGTAGGTATGGTAAGAATGAGAGGTTGAATATGTTGAAGAAATTGACCCGTTATCAATTATTGAAGTTATCAAATATTTCCCACTGCTCCCATGTTGTCA